>JAEIFJ010001427.1:1800000-2056525 GCA_018903435.1 Leucophenga varia
TTTCATTTACTTTTTCGAGGATTTTCTGAAAAGAAGTTGGATTTAGTTTTTTTTTTTTTAAATTAAGGTTTTTAAAATAAGTAATGGACAGGTCAGTTGGTTGAGATGTACTAAGAATTTGTAGACAACAAAAATTCCAATGAAAGTGTTTACAGAAATAAATTATAGTAATTGTACACAAAACGCAACATAAATGGCCGAAAAAATTGACAACAAATAATGAGCGCCGCTTAAATTGAAGAATACTTTGGATATTTTTGTTCTCAGTGGCCCTTATATTAGATTCTATATGAGGGCCACGCCACTGAGAACTAATCGGATTGCACATGGCGATGTTACACCGTTCTTTGTGGTCGCATTAAACAAAAACAATAATAAAAATAAAGAATGATCGCATGCTGAAGGACTCACATAAAAGATCTAAGGTGAAGCGACGGTATTGCATGCTGAAATGCGTTGAAAACTCAAATTTTTAAAGGACCTGCTTTACCCACGAAAAAAAGAGAGAAAATAACGGATAATTGTTAATTGGTCGAGTGTGCCTAGTCTCCAGACGATGCACAGATGCTGGCTAACAGTTTTGTTAAGAGTCTGACCAAATGATCTGATCGGTTGGCTGACAACTTTAATGAGTAGTTTTTAACGAACCGAAATAATTCAATTAAAATGCGTAAAGTTGTGGAAAAAAATAAAATTTATAAAACAGAAAAGTACAAATTGCATTGTCTTTCATTACATGTTCTGCGGCACAATACATACTCAACAGATTGTTTGTTTGATCAGTTTAACGAACGAACGAATAAATATTTTTGAAGATCTATTGATATATTATATACATAAATTATATATATTATATATTTAGTACATATGTAAGTATGATAATGCGTATGTATATACATAGGTATGTATTTATAACATTTTTAAGTTATATAAAAAGATCAAAATATATTTTAAATGTGAATAAATACTACAATACTTTTATCCCTATACTATTATAAGTTTCATACTTACACATACATATGTAGTTTATTGCGCTGCATGACCTACACCCACGAGTCATGTATACGTTATATAAACATACATGTTTTCTCCCCCTTTTAGTGGAAAACCTTGTATTAATCTTACCAACCCCCTTACCATTAATGTATTCACCAGCCAGCCTATTTTTAGGTGTTGTTTAATGCTAAAAATGGCTTATCGCTAGCGACAATATTCAATATGGCGTAGTTTTTCATGCATTCCATTTAGTCTCAACTATTTTCTGTTTTGTTACAATACTTTTTGTTTATTCCCCTTTCCTCAAAATTTGTATTTTATCGTTAATTCGACAGTATACGTTCGCCCGCTGGGAGGTGTTATATTTATACCTCCTTGTGTGAAACGGGGATTTTGTAGTGGGTGAAGTCACTTAAGCGATGCTTAATCTTCTTGGTTATGAAGTGAGCTATCTCAAAATAATGCGACTTCAAAACGTATGGATGTTGGCTATGTTTGTCTAAGCATTTTTCTTTTAATTTAATTTAATTTATTATTTTTTTTTTTTTTTACATTTTTGAGACTTTTTCTATATAGTGAATTTTTTTGAATTTGTATTAAAAAACCACTAGCTAGACCATTTTGTGCGATAATTATCAAATTTCCATACATAGAAGTTCACAAATCGAATACTATTAATGTTCAAAATCACCATTAAATACTATAATTGATATTTTCTCCCCTGTGATGAAGCGTGCCCAAAGTGTGTCCTAATCAAATAATGAAAATTTCTTATGTAAGCCATTATAGCAGCCCGAAATTCTTTTCTTTCATGCGACTTCGATAAATTAAACGTTCAACATAAAGAGAACTAAATCAAACATTAAAAGTGGCGGTCAATCAATATAGCAAATTAGACAATAAAATCGTAACAAAAAAAAAAAAAGACAAAAAACAAAAAAAAATTTAAAAAATAAGAAAATAAGATGAAAAAATGAGTGCTGCAGATGATAGGTGCTAAATTTCCAAAGTACCAAAGCGAAAAGGACAAAATGGACAATGACCAACTACAGCTGTTAAAATACCTTTAAAGAAAAGAGCAAAGAGTGTCCTCCGATTCCATAAATGCACATGCATAACATCAAAACCAAAAATTTTACCTTTAAAATGGCATTATGTTTTCAACTACCATAGAATTCTCAAGTTAAAGAGTATATAGAAAATTGGCTAGTATTATTGAGCGTATGTCTATTCTATTTATACCCTATACACATTTATAAAATGGTATATTATTTTGGTATAACTCGAAACTTGTGACTTTCTATTGAATGAATATATTTATCTTAAGCTAAATATGATTTCAAAAGTAGTTTATTTAGAAACGCACATTTCACTGATTTTACTAATTGAACTCTTCATTTCACACAAGAAAAAAAAACATTTCAATGTATGAGCATAGGGTACACTTTAGTCGGGTATATACCCAAATTTTCTTTTTATATTTATGCTTAAACAAAAGAATTTTTGCAGGATATTTTCTTTGGCAACAATACCACAATCCGAGATAAGCAAACCAAACAAACCAAAATCGTTAAAAAAAAACAACAATAATAATAAAAAAGTTGAAAACAAAAAGATCTTGTCTTGAGTTTAGTTGATGTTTTTCAATGTTGGCAGAAGTTTGTTCCCTTGCCTTACGTTTTGTTCTTTTTCAATCTGGCAAACAACAGGGGTCAGCCAATTGTAGTTCGAATTCAGCAGTTGGCAAGAAGCGCATCAGTCAAATGTTAACTACATTCCTATTAAGATTAGATCTGATAAGTCTGATCAATGTTTTGCTTATTTGCTAATACAATTTTTACTATATTGAAAGATTTTGTGTAAGACCTGAGCCATATAGATTTATTTACGCTGATCAGATCTGCTGGATTTGCTTAAAATTTATTCGCTTCGCTGAATTTTGATAAATTTTTTATTTTCGCGTTTCAATCTCTAATATACGTTTTCAGAAATAAATAACTATTTAGGATCTCAACAATGGCGCCCACATATTCAGATTGAAAACTTGTTATTTGTTCTATAGTACTGTGACAGATGCGAACTGTCAACGTTACATAAAGAATAGATACTATACGAATATTGAATGTTGAAAAACTTTTATTTTACTATTCTTAAAAGTTGCTTCATCATGAACTAATCATGTGCGATGAATTTCTCATTAGCTGCACAAATTCAATGCGTTTAATGCAGGCAACCGCTAAAGCAAATTGAGCTAAGAAAAAGTGCCATAAAAATTGCTAAACAATCAATGATCTTGCTAGAATGTGGTCCCTTACTTATTTCCTTTTCTATGTATGCACAATATGCGTCAAGATGATATGATGGATTGCCGCAACACAATTCAAAGAAAATTACAAAATTATGAATAGCTCATAAGGACATCAGGATCCGTCAAAAATCTGCTCCTGTGTATGTGCGTGTGGCAACGCCTTCAGAATGCTTCTTGATCTTTAACAGAATTTTCTCTATTGTAAAAGAATTTGTTTGCATAAGATTAAACATGCGCCTCGCACACTTCGACTGCGTGCCACGCTGATCTTCAATAGCAAAAGGTCGCGCGCCAAAGTTCATAAAATGTTATATTCTTTTGTCTACACTTATGCGTCTTTATGCATCAATTTTCTACATTTTTTCTCGACTCATTTGGGGATGTTTTAAATTTTAAATAAATTTATTTATAGATTTAAGGATTGCTATTGGTTGAAACTGTTATTTAATTTTTAGTCGCTTTATAATACATAGATTCTTGCATGCATTGTAATTTATCTATTTTTCGATTTTCACTTAAAAATTTAATTAAAACAAGAAAAACGTTAACTTCGGTAGAACCGAAGCTTAAATACCCGTCACACGAATCTTTAAAGAGTTTATGTGTAATCATCAGTGGTCACCCAAGTTTACACACAATATTAAGTTCAAATTTTGAGCTAAAATACAGATATGTATAACAACATATTTCTCGAATATATCTGGAAATGGCCGGTAAGGTTGAATGCAAGAAACACCTGAAAATGGGCGTGGCACCATGATATTGGAGAGTTTTTACCCAATATGGAGTAAATACATGAATAAATAATAACCATTTTCATACAAAAATCGAAAATGGTCCGAAAGTTTGTATGGGGGCTATACCAAAAAATGGGCGTGGCACATCTGATTTGACATTGGATGACATTAAAAGTGTTTTTAACCAAATTTGAGTGAATATATGCATAAATAAATAGTATTTTTTTACAAAAAATCGGAAAAATCGGAAAACGGAAAGTTTATATGGAGGCTATGCCTAAAAGAGGGCGTGGCATTTTGGTTTTGACACTGGATGACAAAAGAAATGTTTTTACACAATTGGGAGCGAATAGATTCATAAATAATTACAATTTTTATACAAAAAATAGGAAAAAAACGGTAAGTTTGTATGGGGGCTATACCTAAAAATGGGCGTGGCACCTTAGTTCTGGTATACAAACTAACTAGGACACAAAAACCTTAGGGTAATTTCAGGTCAATATCTTTAAAACTTTTCGAGTAACAGCCATCGCAACAGACGGACAGACAGACAGACAGACGGACAGACAGACGGACATGGCTAAATCGATTCGTCTCATCGAGCTGACCAAGAATATATATACTTTATAGGGTCTCCGATGTCTCCTTCCATGCGTTGCAAACTTTCGGACAAAATGATAATACCCGTTCACACTATATGTGACGGGTATAAAAATCTAATTCCTACATACACGTATAGTATAATCTAAATTTATTGCCTATGAAAATTTAAGAATAAAAGTTGCTGGTAGTGTACTTGTCTATTAGGGCCGCGAATATGCATTAAAAAAATGTAAAGTATATAATAACGTTAAAGTATGGTCATTTGTTAAAATTCTTTAATTAAAATTATTTATTGATGTTCGTACAATTCTATGTATTAAATTTTATATAAATATGTATAATGTAAAATATATTTATGTAGTATGCCATTTAAATACAAATTTCAATCTAATTGCTACTCATATAAAAATTTGATTTTATATTATTAATACTAAAACCGATATATGTATCGTATATGTAACATAAGTCCCCGTAGTTTTACGGAAATATTATTGCTGGTATAGTTTTATATGAAAAAACGATAATACACTAACTGATTTCAGGCTAATTAGAATACAAAATTTTTGGTTTATAAAAAATAATCACATTGGCAGAATATCGGTTTGACATGATCAGAAAATGAAATTTTAGTAATTTTAGTGAAATACAGTTTAAATTAAAATATAGTAATATTTAACAAGATTGAATGAGAAAACAGGCATTTTCCGGGGGCAAATATTTAACTGCAGCCACAACTAAATACACGCTTTGTTTTGTATTATGTATATGTTATATGTACAAATAGTAATAAGCTTTTAAATCACCAATCATGATGTACATATTTTTCATAATTGCATCTTAAAGTTTTTCAATGGTTTTTATCAATAATTTTTTAATTTGTACTACGCTTTTTTATATTGTCGATTGCCAAAGGTTTTTGAAAAAATAATATTCATTTTGTATCGTATAAACAAAACCTAAATGGTGTAATTATATAAAAAATTGAAATTTCTAGTTTTGTTAAAAATGAATGAAGGTATAATTTTTTATTAAATGTTTTTATTTATAAAATGTTGCGTTTTTATTTTTTTTCATATGTTAAAAACTAAAATGTGAACAGAAAAGATATTACTAAAATAAAAAATTGTTATTTTTGAAACATTATTATTATTATTTTTTTTGTAAAAGTAAAATTAAAAAATTTTAAACTTCTTATACAAATTTTGTGACTTGGTTAACAATTTGGCATTAGGTTTATAGACTAAAATATTTTGCTTTTAATTTTATAGTAAGTTTTGGCGCATTGCGTTTAAAATAAGAGAAATTATACGGATATAATATTTAAAATGATTGCAATACTTTTTCTTACAAAAATTTAAAACTTACGAGCTAAATATTTTTTAAACCTTTTTATGGTTTTTGTTAATTATTTTTGATTGATTGGTTTGTTTCTTCGGTTCGTTTGTTTTGATTTCGATAATTGTTTGGTTCAAAAAATATTATGATTGCATTAGATGATAAACGCTCTTAAAATTAGATTAAAGTTAGAAGGAAACATTATTTTTTTTTTTTTTTTGCCTTAATAAACATAAAAGGAAACATACAGAGTATTAGGCAAAAGAAAGAAAGATAACTTAAAAGACAACCTTAATTGTAAAACTTAAAAATAATAATTTGATTTTTTTATGTACAATTCTTGACAACATTTTGCGCAGACACATGAGTAAGTCATATGAAAACGCAAAGAAATTAAAAAATTATTTACAATTCTTGACAACGTTAAAATTAAAATTAAAAAAATATAACAAAAAAAAAAAAAAAAAAATTATAATAATAAAATTAAAATAATATAAAAATCTAAGAGTGTGCATTGCGTGCCATGTGCACAAAGAGTCCGACGGGACTATCGCATTTCTCACCGCACATATTGCACTTGAAAACATCATCGCAGCTGTGATAGCCCATATGTATGGTATAGAGCACAGCGTCCTTGAAGTAAATATCACAATACTTGCACTCGTACATAGTTCCCGTTGACGGGTTGCTGCCAGAGACGGCGGTCGAATTGCCCGTATCTGAATTGGATGTGGGCGATGAAATGGAGGATGCTGAATTCGATGATGAATTTGAAGTAGAGCTGGAGTTGGAGCTATTGCCCGAGGAGGAAGCCGTTGAACTAGCTGAAATGTTTGCAGCGCCGGTGGGCAAAACCGTTGACGTTTCCTCATCAGCCGAGCTAATGCAACCATCATCCATTTTATTAGTTTTCTGTTGATCCAATGGAATATGTGATGATGCAGTTATAATGGACTGCGAATTTTGCTGCTCTGGAGACTGTGTGGCAGATTTTAATTGCTGTGTATCCAATTTAAGAACACGCCCCTTGCGACGTGAGACACTGCTACTGCTAATTATTGGTGTATCTTCCTCCTGCAATTTAAGATTCATTGCAATTGCTGCATTAGCGGTAGCGTTAACTCCGATCGGTGTCTGCTGCTCCTGCTGTTCTTCTTTGGTGGGAGTGCCTTGTGACAGATCCATGGCGGAATCAAAGGACTTACGCTCATTTTCTTCTTCATCGTCAGAGTTAGCGCTATCGCCATTATCCCTTTCACTTTGTTGAAGCTGTTCACGCAGACGTGGCGATAGTTGTGCCAATACTGCAGCCTGTTGTTGAGCTGCCAACATTTGTAGATTAAGGTTCCAATAGGGGAAGAAAGCCATATTGTGATTTTGTTGCAATATCGAAGCAAGTGGTGGAAGCAGATTGGCAGCCGGATTGGTTGTCAACTGCTTTTGTGCCACTGCTGCTGTTTGCTTGTTGTTGTTGTTGCTGCTGGATTGTCATATTTAGCGTAATTTGCTGTAGATCCGATGCACTTGAGCTGGCAGTACTTTTTGCAGGCGATGCAACAGGCGGTAGAGTTTGTGGTTGCGATGTCAATGGAAAAACCGTGCAGTGCAGCGGACAATTGTGTAGCTACGCCACCGCCGTTTAGAGATGATGCTTGCTTGAGATCATGTGACGCTGTCGATGCTGTACGTTTATTCGACCTGGTCTCTGAGATACCCGAGGAAGAATTCTTATTCTTTGGGCCGCGACGGGTTCCATATACATCAATCACTAGCGATGGATTTGGTGTACCATCCTCATCAAGTACCATTCCCGGCTTGTGGTCGTACTTACGTAAATGCAGCTTAAAGGAATGGCAGTATTTGGTTGCGTAATCACAATCTGCACAACTATATTGATACACGGAAGAGTGCGATTTACGATGTGAATTCAACATTGATTTGTTGACGCATGTATAAGAGCACTTATCGCACTGGAATGGCTTTTGGTTCTTGTGCTTACGTATATGATACTCCAGATGATGTTTAAACTCTGTTACGAAAGGGCATTTCGGGCACTGTAATATTTTATCTGGTTTCATGTGAGTGCGTGTGTGATCCCAAAAAGCAACTTTTGTAATGGCAACCACTCCACATGTCTTACATTTGTAGTTCTTCATTTTGCCATGTGAGTTATAGATGGGCATGCGTAAAGTTTCATCATCATCTGATTCAACCATATATTTCATATCTTCGCTAGAGTTTGAGATCAAATCTTGTTCTTTTTCTTTCTCACCGTCAATGACGACAGCATCAGCTCCAGCCCTTGGCGATTTTGGTGGCGTTACGTCCATTGGTGGAGTGTTTCTTGGCGTTAATGCTGCTTGCAACTTTTCCATATGCTGTGTCATTGCCGACGTGCCTACGGCAACTGGTTGTGGACTTGAAGTCTGCTGCTGTCCTGGACATCCAGTCATGTTTGAATAAAAGTGTCCAGGCAACACTGCATTTGGCAATCCTGGCGGTGTTAGCGGATTAAATCCGAGATTTAAATGAGATGATGTCGAATGATTCTGTGCTGCTGCATGTTGTGCCTGCTGGAAATGTTGCTGGTACTGTTGCTGTTGCAGAAACTGTTGTTGCATGTTACCGGCTGCAGTGGTGTCGAAAAAATGTTGCACGCTGTTATCATTGTTACTAGGAGATGGAGTCATTGCCATTGGCATTGATCCAGAAGTATCCATAGCTTGTGTTGACGATTGATTTTGCTTAAAATATTGCTCCATTTGTCCACCGCAAACGCCACCATCTGGTGACTGCATAGGTGAATTGTGATTACTGGAATTTGTGGTGCCTGGCTCTTGTTTAATGGTGGCCGCAAACATACTATTATACCATGAATTGTGTTGATCATAATTCGCCGCGGGCTGCATCGCGTCCCAGTTTTGCATTATGGGCTTATGTGAATTGAGATCTGTAAAAGAGTGAAAAAAATGTTATTAAGTTGAATTTACATGTTTCAGCAATGCGCTTGCGCCAATTTTTATGTTTCATTTTATTTTTTTTTTTTTTTTTTGTGCTTTCACTTTTTTCTCTTATATTTTTTTCTTTTTTTTTTTTGTGTTTTACCACCCAACCTCCCCTAAATGCGTATTTCGCCACGTTTAAAAAAGTATAAAATGGCTTCTCTACCCACTTTAATGTAGTGTGGCAGACGTTGAGGGGTGCTATTTTCAATTTGCACAATGAGGGATGAAAAAAAACTCCTCGTTTATAAAAAATATTCACTATGTTCCCTATTTTCAAACAATTCTTATAGCATGCAATTAGGCGCTATTTTTTTATTTTATAAATCCATTTGTGATTGGCTGAAATACCGATAAAAAAAAAAGAAAATGGCAAACATACCTTTGATTTTGATTGTAATTAATCCAATTATTTGTTAAAGTAATATTTAAAAAATACGTTGCAATTTTTAGAAATTTTTGTTGACTGCGATCTTTTTGCTTTTTGCTGTTATTGATGCTGTGTGTCTGTTCACGAGCTCAACAGATTTGAAACTGTTGTGAAAACTCAACAGCTACAGTATATATACGTCTCAAAAAAGGACTCTTTCACCAGCCACTCACTCTATCCTTCTTTTTCACACACACACATAGCATAAGGCATTTAACACTCAGGTACCTGCGTTCAGTGCAAGCGCTAATCCGTCTACGTCGCGCACTTTTCCACGCAAACAGGCTTAATCCCTTTATGATGAGCTTTATGTATGCAGATTATTGAGCAATGACAATGTGCAACAGTAGGCAGAACCCGCGCACAAATTTCCGAAATATTACGTGGATTAAGTTAATCCGTCTTGGGTGAAAACAAAACGCAAATCGAAATAAAATACTTTTAACAATAAAAGGATTAGGCATTGAGCAATTAACGTTTGGCCATATGCTTTTTCTTTATTACAAAAAAAAATTGTTTTTTTTTTTTTTTTAATTTTTCGAGAATAAGGAAAACAACTGTAACATTTTATAACCCGTTTTATATGGAAAGAAATACGAATAGTACATACATACGTATGTATATTTACGAGTAAGTTTTTGATATTTAAAACAATTCAAAACAATTCAAGTAAAAACTCAATTCGACTATGCTTTGATTAGTCGGCAATGTTTCAAAGAATTACTGTGATTTGTAAATTTAGTATGTTTTTTTTACACTTCTAGAAGATAAATTGTGGGTTAACGTTGTATAAAAAATTAAGTGCTGAATAAAAAAATCAACTGCTGAAAAAAATAGTTAGATATTAAAAACTTGTATACAAAACAATACGAAATGATACAAAAGCTTTGCAATTTTAGAAAATCGTAGAAATATATTGTTAAAAACAAAACTACAAAAAAAATTGAATGCGAAAATGGTTTCTTTGTTCGAATATATACACTTCTGTTCATTACTTGAATTTACGTAAAAATTATAAAATTTGACCATATGAACATCACACTTGCTGAATCGCTATTATTGTAGTTATTTTTTGTGTGCAATATTAAAATTTTTTTAATTTTATTTTTAACACAAAACGTCATCGTGCGCATTAATTGATTGTTCAGGAAATTTTTGCAAGTCCATCAAAAAACAAATTTTATTTTCATAAATTGTAGCCAACAACAAAACAAATAATGTACAGTACAAAGAAAATTTATAAAAAAAAAAAACTAAAATAATGTACAAAGTTTATCCCAAACTAAAAAAAATGTGTAACATTTCCAAGATATGACATTTGTTTTAATATAATAATTTGTAAGTACCCCACTAATGAACTAATTATTATTCTAAATAAATTTAAAGTACAAAATGCGAAATTAAAAAATTGCGCTGTTACTCACAATTTAGAAAAACTGTCAACGTGCCACTAACAGAATAATATTATATATTAGATATAAAAAGAAATATAAAACAGATCCAACACAACAAAAATTTTTTGAAACAAAATTTTAGTTTACTTGTTCAATTTTTTGCAACTTTTAAATAAAAATCTGTGCAATAAAATTGTAAAAGATTAAAAAAAAACCAAAAAAATTAAAGGCCAAGTGTAAACTAAATATTACGAACGGAATGCAAGAAGGCGGGAATTCGGGTGGGCGAATACATTAAAGAGTAAGCGAGTTAGAAGGAAAAGATCATTGCACGCACGCCTGCAGTCATAAGTTGTAAACAACAACAACACAATTTACACACTAACTCGGCTGCTGCTCCCCGTTTTTGGCTTTTGGCGCTGCTGAACTGCATCTGAACATAGACGGAACATGGATATTTTATATTTTTTCTTCTGCAGTTTTTATTTTTACCGGATAGTCCAACTTAAGAATATACAACGCAAAAATAATGGAAAATTATTTTATACACGCTCAGTTAAAATGTAAACATATACCTACACACGGCCTGAATTAAAAGTTTATAAAACTGAATCTATGTATAATATTATAAATTGCAATATTAAACTCTTTTTCAATCCTTTGTAATTGATAAATCATCAAACTTAAACTAAATCGATGCAACAAGATAATCATAAGACAAATTAAAATATCGTACTTCGTATAATTTGTATAAAGTTTTTAAGTTTTTTAGCTGCTAAATCAAATCTTGCAACCTGTGGCCTTGTGAAAAGAGGAGAAGAAGTGCAGTGTATATTTACTATACAGCAAAAGAAAAATAAAGAAAAGCGATTGGAAAACGCGCAAAAAACTTTTCACGAAAAATATTGCTGAAAACATGCTCGTAGCAGTGCAATATAAAAAATTATTTATAGTTAAATTTATTTCTAACTAAATAACTAAATATTTATTTAGTATTGCAACGTGTGGGGGTAAAGGATAATTTCTTGCCGCAATCACTTTTTAAAGAATTTTGAAGAAAATTTTAAGTTTTACTAGTGTTAAAAAATCGAGTTTAAAAAACGTTAAAAGTTGTACTGCGTTATGATTCTAGAATGAATTATTAAAACGAAACCATTAAAAACTAAATTAGTATGCGACAGTTTAGACATAAAACATTCGCCTTAAAATAAAAGCCAAAAATCGTAAAACAAAATCTTTTATGTTAAATAAAGACAATGCGATATGTCTTCTTGTCGTTTTGTAATAAAGAAAAATCGTTTAAAATAATGAAAATATGGTCAGGGGCAAGTGGAAGAAATGTAACTAAAAATTGCAACGCAAAAAGACAAATCAACGATCTGACAATCATTTTTGTGCATCAAAGATGACACATACAAGTTTTCTCTATGCCAAAAAATATAAAAAATACAAAGTGAAAAAAATGCATTTTCTAATTTTGTTTTGTGTATAGATTTTTGCATTGGAGACCGGCAGTGACTTTTTTAAAAATTGCACCGTTGACTTTGAATTATAGATGTATCTAAATATAAAATATTATAAAAAAAAAATGAAAAAGTAAAAGAACTAAAAAATATAGATACAAGACAAGCGAAACAAAGTCTTTAATGCTCTTCGCAAGAACCTTACAATGCATTAAAATTGAATATTGGTACAAATGGAGATGTTTGTTTCAATACTGAGGAGTGCTTAATTCTAGACATAATTCGTTCAAAAAGGATAAGTTACCAACGTTGATTGTTGATACTATGTATAAGAATATACATACATGTAGAGTATAGATAACTAAGGTTTTACAAATTTAATTTCAGAATGTTGCAAATTAAACGAAAAAATTGATAAACTATGAGCATTGCATATAAAGAATATTAATATAGAAACGAAAATCTGTATGCAAACAAATGAAATTGGCTGTTGATCTTAATAGCTATGTATATACGTATAAACACAAACTTGTTCGTATGTATGTTTGAATATCTTTGTTTATCTTTAGTGGTGGCAGATAGGCTAAAAGCCAGACATATTTGATATATTGTAGTTTTCTAAATTTTAAGAAAAAGATGTGAGTTTGCAGTCTTAAACAATAATAATAGAATTGCATAAAAAATTCACTGCAAAAAAATACCAGAACATATAGAATATATTGGACATGATGACATCTCAATTATTATTTAGAAAGATATAAATATAACATAATGTATCTATTTTACCAGTTGAATAAAAAGCATGGCATACTCTGTACCCCTTTAGTTTATATTTTTGACCGATTGTTAAAATAGTAAAGCCCGTTTGTAGGTTTGTTCATCTTGAATTCTGCCGTATGAATCAAATGATCCAATGAAGTATAAAAAACCCTTTGATATTGCAATAAAGCTTGTCCTGAACGAATGGTACATTCTATTCATTACAAACGTTTATAATTTTTAATTAAGATTTATTTTTTTTTTGTTAAATACTCATGTTCTCACACACAGCAAAAAATTAATAAATTAAAAAGCACAGCTAGCAATTTAATGCACTTTTTGTTTATAATTTGTTGTCTAAACTGTTCTTATGGGAGATTTTTTGAAGGTTAAATGCATTACATGTGTATATACATACTATAATGATATTTACATAAAAATTTAAAAAAATTTTGTACTGCATAATTTAAAAAATTTACAATAATAGTATGAAACTTGAATATTCTTCTGTCAAATTTATTGGTATATATAAAAATTAGAATGAATGTGGCGGACACATGAATAGTTTGAACATATTATGACTTCCAAAATGATTTCTTCTTAAAAAAGTTAAATAAAAAAATTAAGGATTACCAAGGATACCAAGTGTCACCACTAAATTTAAAACGTATACAGCTGATCATGGCTACACAAAATGAGAAAGTCAGCTCTAATCTTAAAAATTTTGTGAGTTTTCATTACAAAGATGTTTATAAAGTTTACAAAAACAAACAAATTTGAAGAAATATTCGAATATAGCAAAAATCTTTTATTTACCTTTTTATATGTATGATTCTCCAGCGTTTTTTACCAAAGGATTTATTTTTTAATTATTAAAGCCTCTTGGCAGCATGTATCGAGTGTTTTTTTTTTTAAGTTCACTTTAAAAATTTATTTATATATTCATTCATTTATTTATATATTTATTTATTTACTTATTTATTTTTTGGTTGGATTGATAACAGACAGAGTTATGTTTAATATTAGGTTTTTGTTATTACTATACATATACGTATATGTATTTATGTTTTTTGCTATAGTTTAGGTTTGTATTATTCTAATAAAAAAAAGTTATGAAAACATCACTATCGCGACTATATATAGGTATATATATATATTTTTTTTTGAATAAAATTTCGCGATTCTATTGAATTTTTCTTTGTTTCTTTTTGCTTTTAAATTTATTGTCTTCTTATTTTTGTTTTCGGCTGTTTATCTAATTCGTACTCTCTCAGTGCGAAAAAGAGAGTATGTGAAAAACAGTTAACAATTTTTGTGCATTTGATACAAATTTATTTAAAAAATATTGAACGTACATCGAAATTTTGTTTTTTTTAATATCTTTTTTTTATTATTAATTAGAATTTTTACTATATTTTTTTATGCACCAAATCCTATTTTCGTTTGCTTTATTTGTACGTGTTTCCTTTGCGAGGCTAGTTTGCAAACTGATTGGATTGGATGCTGTGTTCTGATAGTCAAGTCGAGAGCGCCTCTCTTTGTAAATGCATTTGATGTTTTTTTTACACTCATATTCTCTCATTACGCACATTGTTCTTGTAACATGTTACATTTTTGTTGTAATATATATTTTTTTGTTTATGCATTGAACGGTCTTCTTATACCCTGCACAAATATTAAACATTTGTGAAGTGAATATTGTTTTTATGCGCAATTCCCCTTTTAGAGATACCATACAAACCAGGAAAAAACCAGTACCAGTGTAAGCTTTTCTTAAATATTTTCGAACTGGAGTCTTTTAATCTCAGAGGGACAATTCCTACAACTAGCCCTCCTATTTTAATATGACAATTTGACTTGGACAGATTTCTTCCAAGATGCCAATTTTAAATTGTTTAAACTTAAAGTAATCTTTTATTGCAAAGATAACGTTGGACATTGTTATGATTACTTTAAATTAAAAATGAGATTTTCAAAAATAATATTTAATTTTGTCATGTGCAGGGTGTATTATAGTCAAGCAGCAACATTGCTTTTACTTTTGTAGTTGGCACTTATTTGGATGAATATACTTAACTCAAAATTGTATTTCACTACTCTTTTGAGTTAGTTTTCCAACTGCATCCTTTGCAGGATTTCAGTTTCACTCAATTCGAATGTATATTTTTTGTTTTGTTGTAATGTTTTGTACTGAAAGCGGTTTTCGTTTTCACAAATAAATGTATAAGTACATACATATACATATGTATGTATGCCTGTACATATATTAGAGCGTACGTATGTACATATATCCTTAATATTTTTTTTTTTTTTTTTTGGGGAGAGAAGAGGGTGTACATATTTTTTTAGGCTTTCGCCATTTTAAGCAAAATAGTCCTATGTTCTTTATCGATTATTGATTTTAACGTTGCAATTATAGTGTTTAAAGTAAAACGGTTTTATGTAAAAAATTAATTTTACATTTGAATAACATGTTGATATGAATAATTCTAAGTAACAGAACTAATACACTCTATAAGATAAGGTACGATATTATGCAAATTTATGAAATAGCAATAAGTAGGCTTGGTGAATGTTAAAATATTCTCAAAAACTATTGAAAAGTAAATACCTCGTCAAGTCCATCGCGAAAATAGCACTTATATTCTCCAAAACTAATACTTCAACCTCATCTGGTCTGTCTGTCTGTCTATCTTTTTTGATTGTTTTTTGTTCGCCTTACTGTACTTTTTCTGTTAATCTTCATAAGAAATATAGAAATCGGTGCTTACAAACATATATAGATATATTTTATGAGAAAAATATTTGATAAATTATTTTTATATTTTAGTTTTTACCACTAGGTTAACAAAACAGTTTAAGAAATTGTATTAACTAGGTTGGGAGGTCAGTTTTTTTAGTTTTTTTCAACCACATAAGCATGCCACAAGGTCAATATTTAACCAATACTTAGAGATTACGAGCATAAGTAATTTCATGCGCATCACCGAATTTGCATATTTGTACAGAATTAAAGATTATAATGTAAAGAAAATCAGGATTCAAAGGGCGGATTTGAAACAGAACTACTTGAAATGTTAAAAGGTCGCAATGGCACAAGCATAAAATCTTTCCGACAATAGAAGAAGATGACAGAAGATAGAGAAGCCTATTTGCATATGGTTCAAAGGTCAAAGAAAGTAATTAGCAAGAAATGAGTTTGTTTTGACGATAAATTGAATACATATAGTAGATGCAGTAGTTGCGAATCGAATTGAAAGGTGCTCATATACAAGATAAATATGGCATACAATACAGCAATTTCAACAAATTAAGAGGTCAGATGCAAGGATTTACCAAAACGAAGTGCATCTAACATAAACTGCCAAACAGCGCTAATCCGTTTATGTGTTTCAACTTTACATAATAATAATAATAATTTTATGGTACGGCTCAAGTCCCCCGGATTAGCGCTGTGCAGCAGTTATAAACACGATTAAAAGCGTTAATCCGGGTCAGTTAAATGAGTTTATTTCAATGACACCTTTTTTTCTCGGATGCGCACGAAACAGGTAGATAAATGCATAAGAAACATGCTTAATCCTTTTATAGCGGCTTAATTGTGGCAAAGATTGCTCTAATTCTGACATGTGTGCGTGTGTGTATCTGTTCCGCTAATCCGTTTATTGCGTCAATAATGTCGATGTCGACTTTAAAGGAAATAATTTTATGACTTGTAAATATGCATCTCTATATAGTTCTATCTCTTTCTCTCATGTTTTGCAAATTTCCATTCCTCGAACAATTGTGTGCCTTTTTAATTTATGTGTTTTGTAAATAATGATTTAACATTTCGTAAATTTGAGACTTAAACCGTTTGAAGAAATATACAATTTATCGATACTTTTAATTTTATTGCATTAAAAGTGGTCATTTCTGGCTATAGATACGCAGAACATTTTTAAAAAATTAAAACAATAATACAGATCGACAAAAACTACATTTTTTCAATCTGTGTTTTATTTAATTTTTTTTTCTTAATTTGCTTAAAATCTATGAAAGACGACAAAAAAAAACTGTTGAGCATAATAAAAGACAAAATTTACGGCAGATATAATTTAGTATCATGATCACTGATCAGAGCGTTCAGCAGGAAGTAATCAAAATTCTCTGGTGAACGCGCCCAATGTTACACATATGTATGTACAAGTAAAAGTCAATTTATTTTTATATTTTATATGTAGGTACGTTTGTATGTATACACAGGTAAGGTATATAATTTAAATATTATGAAATATTTGAAAGACTCTATTTCTCGGAAAAAAAAAACCTTATTTTCACAAAACCAAAGGCAGCATAATTGTTATACGAGTTCGTTTGTAGTCCAAATCCTTTTTTAACGCGAAAACCAAACCGAAGGATTAAAAAGGGAAACTAGAGCAAGCGTGCATGCAGCGAATTTGAACGATTTGCTCTAATTTTCATTGTGCGCTTTAATGGTTGCACAGCATAACCAGCAATTGCATACAAAAGCGTGAAGGACAAACAGCAACAACAACAACAATTGTATGTATAAATATAAATGTGAGACTGCAGAAGTAAATGTAGGCGTAGGCGTTGTAGTAAATCACTGCGGGGTGGGATATGCATATTTTTTGTATTTCGATTTTATGACATGATGTGACCGCTGCTGCCGACAGGATTATAAATAAACACCATGAACTAAGAGAAAGAGAGATAGGTGAATCGGGAAGAATGCAGTTTCAAATGTTGAAAAATAAAATTTTGTTTTAATTTTGAAGATTAACAATGAAAATCACTGGAAAAATCAAAGACAACAAACTATGAGAAACGCAACTCTAAAAGGTAATTAACAGCGGCAATGGTTTTAAGTGCAAAATATTACGAACTCATACATATATACTAGAACATCGAAAAAGTTAAACAAAATTTTGTCAAATCATATCCAACCAAAGGATACTTACATACTTACATGTTTAAAGTATGCGACTCCGTTATTAGATATGAAATTTGTTTTCTTTTTATTACTTCAAGTTTTTTACTTCCTTAAACAAAAAATAAAAAAGCTTTCAATTCATTTCCGTTTAATTCCCTTTTTTTAAACTATCCTTCCAATAAATCTATTAGTTTTTTATGACCAGAAAATCACAGGTAGAAATACAAAAAAAAAAAATAAAAAATAAATAAAAAACTAAATAAAAAATAAAAAAAAAAGTAGAACATTCTTACCTGCTACTTTTTACTTTACGATTTTCCTTCTTAAAGTCTACACCTTTTTTGTGTTTTTTATGTTTAACCCTTTCCTTAGTACTACTTCTCTCGATGTCGCCAGTAGTGTTCATTAACAAACACACAATGCCCTTGAGATCATCGTACATGCAAATT
The DNA here is from genome assembly GCA_018903435.1 of Leucophenga varia. Classification (NCBI taxonomy): domain Eukaryota; kingdom Metazoa; phylum Arthropoda; class Insecta; order Diptera; family Drosophilidae; genus Leucophenga; species Leucophenga varia. The sequence continues at coordinate 1,818,413 of JAEIFJ010001427.1, forward strand.
TCTCTGAAATGGTTTTCCTTCGTTACAATATATTTTTTGTGGATTGGTAATTGTTTGGACTTGTTATTTTTTATGATCATCCTTTGTATTTTTTATGATTTTAAGCCTTTGAAACGCGTTATCTCTCCACAAATTTGTATATTTGAGCGCGGTGTGTCATAAATTGTGCATCTTTTTAACCCTTTTTATTTCTTAAGGATGTTTCGAAAGTAAGTCCATTTAGTCAACGGGTTAATTTTTTTTTTATCGTATATTGAAAATAGTATATAGTATATGTAAATATTGTCTGTTCTTAGAAATTGTTTTGATCATTAGTAAAGAAAGGGTTAACGTTGGAACAAACGGGTTTAGGCATTGAAAACTAGTTTAAAATTCGCCGGAAAAGTAAAAAACTTATTTTTTAAAAAAAATGGACTCACTGGTTGTATAGCTTTGTGCCTGCGGTGATGGCTTATATGTATATGTATACATATCAATATTTGCGTATACTATGTTTAAAGGCATGTCTACGTATACTTTTTCCGTACTTCAAGAAACTCGTATTTGTAAAATTCCGGCTTTTACTATTTTTCGTTAAATCAAAATTATGAGACTTTTATGAATAGTAAGTTTATTTTGAAATCTTGTAAAAAAAAAAAGGATAACATATCTTTTGAAGTAAACATTTTTTTAAAAATTGTTTGTGCCAAATGTAGCATACTTAAAGGGCGTGAAGATGAGCAGTGAAAACGATAAAATATACTTTATATACTTTTGTACATAAGTTACAAAATCTTTAGTCTTAGGAACGTGGTACAATTATTAATTCATAGATATTATTTATAACGATAAAAACAGTAATTTTTTATAAAAATATTTTCTATAAATATTTTTTTTATATGCATATTATGATGATCAGTCCACAATTGTACAACATATAAATGTATTTTTATAAAAAAAGGTCACACAGTGCATTAGTATTTAAACCCTAACCAAATTATAAGTAAGGGTCACGCTTAAGTAAAAATATGAATTTGAGCCATAATTGAGTCAGAAGTACACATACAGACTACCTTGGTACATGATTTGAAAAAAAAAAAAAAAACATATCGTACATATACATAAGTATCCATCCTTACATACAATCATATGAACGTACATATGTATGTGAGGCAATCTGATGAACGCGTTAAAAGTGAATCATATAAGTAAAACCTACATTTTCACACTTTTATAACCCCCGCGGTGGCGTGGCATTTGGTTTGGATAAAGGATGCTGAAAGAAATCGTACGTAAACAAATACATATGTATACTGAACTCGTTCCAAACGCTTTTAGCGCAATTTTAACTCATTGGGGTGAGTTTTTGGGAAAAGTATTTAAAATTCGCAAAAATCGTTATTGATTCTTAGGGGTCATTTGATTGGTCAGACCGCTAGCTGACCCCTTGTCAACAGCTGAAGGATATGTAACCCCGCACGTTCCCTACAAAAAAAAAAAAAAAACAAAAAAACAAAGGTTTTTAAATATGCGAAATTGTAAAACGAAAAACGCAGAGAAATCAGGAAACGTTTTACAGTTTTTCAGAGGTCACGCTTAAGAAACTCACTTACTGAGGGTCAAGACAAAGCCATCAATTAGGGGTGAGTGGCTACCTAGATAACTCTAGTTGTAATACCGTGCGCTGGTGGTGGTAGTGCGAAAGGCGACTGACGGCTGCATTTATGTTTGTGGCGCTTAATTTAAATTTAACAAAAAAAAAAAAAAAAAAAACTGTAACGTTTGTGAATTTCTTTCTCTGCCAATCTGAATGTACGTTGCGTGTGCATAAAAGATTTTCGATAGTTAATAATTAATTGTTTTGCATGGAAAGGATATTTTAATGCCTTGCGGGTCGATCTGCGTTGACATTTCTTTGACCCTTGGTTAGTGTGAAATCATCCTTCCAAATTCAATTGATATGACCCCGTTTTTTTTTTTTTTTTTTTTGTTCTGTTTGCAGTTTTGATTTTATATATTTCTTATTTCAATAATTATTCATAGTCCGACAATAAAAATGCATTTTGGTCAAGCATTGTACCTAACGTACTATATATGAGACTTTTATTTAATGGTTGACCTTTTCGCCTTATTTAACATTTTTCCGTTACATACTCTAAAATTACGAAAATGTAACGTACAGATCACTATAATAGATTTATGGCTTTTTGTGCACACAAAGATTTTAGTTTTGTACAGCGTTATCTTCTAATATGCAAAATAAAAGAAAAAATCATATTGACTTAAATGTTTGATGCTATAAACATACATATAGTACATATAGTATAAACCTTTGAGAATCGACGTATATAGTATTACATAAGAAATTATTGATTGAAAAATGATTTAGCCTTTAAGATAACCTTTAAATCTACTTTAATTCTTGTTTCCAAACTTTTCGCTTAACTCCTAACCTCATTCCTACAAATGTATATAGTCGTATGTACTATCAAAATATGTATACAAAAACAGAAGAAAAAAATGGTATAATATTAATATTATACTCAGACGTAGTAACAAAATGTTTATTATTTATACGGAATAAATAGCAACAACAATAATAACAAAAAAAAGCTACAACGAAACCAGAAAATATGAAATTAATGCAAAAATGACAAAAGTAGAAAAGCCAAAAGGATGCAGGAAAATGCGTCGTAAAAATATAATACAACTACATATATAAATACTTACATACAAATATAGATGCATATATGTACATATATAGATATATACATATATATATATATATATATAAACAATATAAAACCGCAAAAAATAAAGAGGATATTAAAAGCTAACAGCAAGCTAAAACAATGTCCTGTCGCACATAAAGCGGCACACTCGTATGTACATATTATATTTATGTTAATGTATGTACATAAGATTAATGTAAAGAAAAAGGATACTTTTGATCAGCTAATCAAGGATCTCTGAAAATCTCCGAAAATCTATTTACTTATTATTTTATAATGTATAATTTAAAAATATTCAAGTTTTAGTTTGCAAAAACGCTTCTGTACATACATATACCTACATATACATATAGTACATGCATATCGCTATTTTACTTAAAGACTGTCAAAAACTAAAAATGTAAGTGTTTTGATATTTTTTTTAAATTATTCAGAGTATTTTCTGTAAAATAATGTACATTTTTAAGTTAGACGATCATTAAGTAAATGTGCGATATGTATGTTATGTGATAACTGTTAGATGTCTGTCTAATGCCGGGTACCTCTTTTAGTTAAACATTCGACTAACAGTCACCGACTCTCACATAGGCATAAACAAATGAAAAATGTAAAAAAAAAAGTTTTCATGTAAAAATGTAATGTACATACTACATATATGTACATGTACGTACAATATGTGTTTGTCAAATATTTTGTTATCGTCGGATACTACATACATATTGTGGTATGGTTGTATTTTTCATTTTTCTGTCGGTCCAATTGAAATTATATCTTAAAGAATATAATTGGAATCATTCTTAACTCCCATTTTACGTTAACCAAGTTTTATTCCATTCATGGCGAATTTATCACAAAAGCACACAACATTTTGGCAAGTACACTAAAAAAATTTCATTTTAATGTGAAAATTCGCGTAAATCATTTAATCAGTTTTGATATCGGACCTGATCAACAGTAAGTTTTTATGTTGAATTTTCTATATCATTTTAATTTGAACAAAGCATTCGCTTTAAGGAAATTAATAAAGAAAACTTTCGCCATTATTATTCTTAATATTCAGGCTCACCTCAGTGTGATTTAAACATATTCTACATATATATTATTAGCATGAAAAAGTGTCCAAGATACTCTTATTTTTTTCTTTTCTATCACTATTGTATATTGGAACAACAAAGATTGCCTGTTCAGCATCAAGTATGTTCCCACTCCCAGAACAATTACTCAAAACGAACCGAAAGCTATAGAGAGCAAGCGTCTGCCATAAAAATATGTTTGAGATTGCCTGAATAAAAATGGGGAATAAAGAAAAAAAAACGCGCCAAAAACATTAACTGTCGCCAGCAAACGCGGCTTACAGTTACACCAGTGACGTAGATAAAGAGGATAAAGAAAAATATTGGAGTCTAAAAAATTTAAATTAAAAACTGTTTTTTTTTAATTCATCCCGTTTTTTATAAATGAATATAAAATTCATTTTCAAAAACTTTTTACAATAAAACAAAGATTTGTATCCCCGTCTATGCGTCTACTATGCGACTACCAGCCACCACCCCAAATCGACATCATTTGCAGTTGCTATCCAATGGCGTCTGCTCATAAAACGCGTTACTTTCATTGTTTTTTTTTTTTTTTCATTTTGTTTGCCGAAAAGCAAAAAAAAAACTATGAAAAAAAAGAGAAGTACATTTTTCGTGAGGGTGGTTTTCAGTTTATAGCTGCATGATTTGAGCTTTTTGTTTCGTTCTGTAATAAAAAATATGTATAATATATGTATATAGATAAATGTATGTATACATGAATTTTGTTAGACTTGATTTTTTACGTTCTATAGATATTACACAGTGACAATTTCAAGGCTCACGTAACCATCATCTGTGAGATGCGGTGGATAGGGAACGAAGAACGGCCTCTTTATTTGGAAAAAATAGAAAGGTTAAAAGAAGTTAAGATGATAATGTGACAGAAAATCAGGCTCGAAAATTCTATAAAAAATTAAGCTTTTTAATTTTTAATTTCTTGCTTTTCCTTTCAATTTAAATCTAGGTTTTTTTTCTACTTTTTCTTCAGATGCAGTTTTTTTTTTTTGACAGTTTTATGCAAAAAAGTATCTTGAAACGCCAATTAAACCAAAAAATAGAAGGAAAAAAAAACGAGTACACTGCAAAATTGGGCCGACACAATTGGATGCGATGCTAGTTTAAATAAATATGCTTGTAATCTTTTAAAAACTGAAATTATCTAAACAACAAAGAACAATAAAAAAATCGCATGAAGTCTACTCGTCTTATCTTGAGTTTTTAGTGTTTACTTGAAATACTTATTGATTTGATTATTTTTATATGCAGTTAAAATGCATTTTCAAGAAACGAAAATCACAATCACATTTGTGACATGTAGAATAAAAAATATTTGATTTTGTTTTTCTTCAAACAAGGTCCATAGTTGATAAAGCTTTTAAAAATATAACTTTTTGCTCTGGATTTTTTTTTTTTTTTTTTTTTTTCTGTTATAATGCAAAAAGTACAGCTTTTGTTCGATCAAGTAAAAACGAAATATTAAATATATGCCTTCCAGTTGTTCCACGATTTTAATCGGCAGATACGTTCATCACCAACTTTCTATGTTTCTTTGCGGTTTGGGTTTGTACAAATAAATAACAATTACAATTTACACAGGAGCAGTAATTAATGAAGATAGGTGATGACGACTGATGATTATGTAAAAAAATTTATAGTGTCTAATTTAAAGATATTATAACTTCGAAAACTTCTAACCAAAAATATGACAAAATACTTTTATAAAAACAATTAAACAATTTACATGTATTGAATACAAAACAGTGCAAGGGCATCAAAAGTGGATCCCAGCCAAACTCCTCTCAGTTTTTTGTGAGTGACCAAAGATGTACGCGGTCTAGCGTTGTCCTGGTGGAATATGACACCTTTACGATTGACCGACCAATTCTGGCCGCTTCTCGTTGATGGCTGTATCATGTCCAGTTGTTGACAGTATACATCCGAATTAATCGTTTGGTTCCTTGGGTTAATTTTGGAATATTTAACTTCTCTCCAATCTCACGCTCAGTTACATGAAGATTAAATCCGTGATATCGTCATCAACTTCACTTGGCCGTCCTGAACCAGACTGAAAAATCCCCCACGGAATTTGACAAACCAACTTCGACACTGTTTCACTCAACTTTTTAGCAATCCTGAAGAAAATGCTCGTTTGTGGACTTCCATATTAAACAAATATATAAAAACTTTTTTTCAAAAGCAAGCAAAAGAAAAAAATACAATTAACCGGTAAAATGGCCGTTCAAAACAATGGTGGACCCGAGATGGTATAAATTGCCAATTGATGATCGTCGCTTAAGAACAGTTGGCTTCTGGGCAACGTTTTGTCTGTCTGTCTGACTATCTATTCACTATACTTTTTCTGTACTTGTCTTTTTCTCGCAATGTATATAGAATTTTTATACCCGCCATGCCCACTCTTAGGTATAGCACCTCTACAAAACTAGCACCCTTTTTTGAGTTTTATAGAGTCGGCTTGTTTCAAAGATAAATAAAGATAATTTTATTTTCATAAAGGTTATTCATTATTATACAAGGTGTGTTCAAAAAGTATCGCATATTTTGTGTTTTGTTTTTTTTTATTTATTTATTTTTTATTATATTTTGTCCCCTTTTTTAAAGTTCAATCCTCGAAACATGCCATAAAATACGATAAATTCCGGTATAGCCATCAGCGCCTTCTTTGATTTAGCTTTTATCTCCTCAATCGACTCGAAACGCGTTCCCCGGAGTGGTCTCTTGAGTTTTGGGAATAGCCAGAAGTCACACGGTGCCAAATCAAGCGAATACGGTGGTTGCGGAACGATATTGGTTGGATTTTTTTTTGGTACCAACCGAGACACGTTTGAGGCCCCGAAACATTCTTCAAAATTGTATCAATTGATCCTTTCGATACGCCAATTTCATCAGCAATGTCTCTCATAGTTAATCGACGGTGTGCAAGCACTAATTCTTTTACTTTTTGGATGTGCATCGTCCGTTGAGGTCGATGGTTGATCAGGGAGCTCTTCGTCTTCAACACGTTCGCAACCTTCTTTCAACAATTTATACCAATCAAATGTTGTTGATTTTGGTAGAGCTCGGTCCCCATAAGCCTTCTTCAACATTTTTATTCCATTTATTCCATTCAGAAAAAAAAATTTGATACAGGTTCTTTTGATCCATTTTTTTGAATAGATAAAAATCGAAGACGGTCAAAACACGTGCAAGCAAAAGATGCTGTCAACAAATTAAGTGAACATTCAAAATGGCCGAGCTTGTCGGCATAAGTGAGAGACATGAGTACCAACATAACGCCACAAAAAAATCGAAATTCGAATATACGTAACCCGTGAAAATTTTAAATTCGCGATAATGTTTGAACACACCTCGCACATAAAGTCGGAGTTGCAATTTTCATGTAATTTTTTCTACGAAAATAAAAGTAAATTTCGCTTGATGACGCAGAAAAAAACTTTAACACTGGGCGCGTGAGGAGTCCGTCATTCCGTATGGTTTTAGTTTTTTTCAATAAGTTCTCATATTTGTCCGTCCGTCCGTCCGTCTTTTTTTTTTTTTTTTTTTTTTGAATTACGGACACTCCCCGCTTGTACACCTAATGGCAGTGTAGCCATTTTCCCATTTTCGTTTCATTAAAAAAATTGTCCGTCTGTCCGCATTTTTCCCCCTTGTCCGTCTGTCCGTTTTTTGGATAACGGCAAGAAGCTCCCAAAAAAGGAACACTTTACTTGATATTGATACATACACATGATCACTTTTACTTGATATTGACCCATAGATGGCAGTGTCATCGGAAGCTATATCCAATAGATGGCTATATCCTTTTTGTGAGCTTGTCGTTATTCAAAAAAAAAAAAAAAAAAAAAAAAAGGACGGACGGACGGACGGGAAAAAAGGGCGGGACAGACGGACGGACGGACATTTTTTTTAATGAAATGGGAAAATATATTTAAACGCACACTGCATTTTAGGGTGTATGAGCGGGAGTGTCCTTTCGCCGCTGCTGCTACTTGTGTCTACTTGTGCAATTGCGCTTAACTAATTTGCATAATTGAAATTTGTTATAAGTGCCTTTCCACATACTTTAAAAATCTTAACAAATTCACAGGTGAGGGTTTTTACATAAACTACAATATATTAAAAAAACAATTTGGCAGTTCATCTAGAAGTCAAAAGAAAAACAAATAAAAATCTCAATCTGAGCGGAAAAAAAAAAAACTAATATCACATTTAGTCGTCAATATCGCCGATATCAGGAAAAGTAGTACGTAGAATAATTTGTCAGATCATTTAATGATTTTAAATATCGCAGGGAGTAGTTCCTCCACGACGCTACGTGATAATAGTTCAAATATGGCCTTAACCTTCAACTTTGATCATCCAGAAAACTTATGTAGCGTTAATAAATAGTTAAATTAAATCATACAATAAAGCAGATAAACTACAGATTCGTAATATGCAGAGAAAATTCTACCTGAATAGGCAAGTATAGGTTTTAAATTATTAAAACATTTTAATTATAATTACAGTAAAATGTAATGGTGTCTCCTTCAAAAAAGAGAACCAATTTTTATTATAAACTTGTAAGTGATATGAATAAATTCATAAATTAATTGTAAAACATTATTTCATTGAAACATTAAACATAAAAACACTAATTTAGAAACATTCTTATATTAGTTCGTATTTTACAGTATTACAGACTATATATTAATTAATTGGTAATTGCTATTCTTTCTCCTCGCTTAAATATTTAACAATTTTTAGGTGGTGAGACGCCGGCGGAAGAGTATGACATGCGGTTCGGGTGCATGTACAGCGTAATGAACCTAGTAATGCAATTTGTATTAAAATGAAAAACAAGTGTAAATAAAATTTGTAAAAGTCATACCCATCCGGGGCTCTGTTGAATGCCTAAATTGCGCCATTCCGTTTCAGTCATTAAATGCGACTTGGGTACGTGCTTGGTCAAATCCGGCGGCAGTATGACATGCCTGCAAAACAAAAATCATAATTAACCTAATAGTGCTTTAGGCATTTATTTGTAAGTATTACCTAAATTCATAAATGTCATCGCAGTATTTCTCAGAGTACTGAATTTGATCGGCTGGCATTCTGTTTGGTTAAAAATGCAATAATATTTCTACTTTAAAAACAATTTACTTTGTACATACGTATATATAATTGTGTTTATATAAAACAGCTGTTAAATCACAAGAGAAATAAATAGTTCACAATGAAGAGACTATTCACAATGAAATTATTCACAATGCTACATGGTCGCATTTTTCAAAGGCCCATGCCGTTATATGCCGTTATACCTTGTTCCAACATATTGTTCCATATTTTTACCGTTTCATTTTCAAATGAATGTAGAACTACAATTAAACACATTTCTCTTCTGTCAAATTTTGACAACTTAAAAAAAAAATTTTATACGTAATTTTTTAAGGCATACATGTACATACATATGTACATATGTCTTTATTTGACAAATACTTTTTTGGCGCCTGCGCAGTTCAAATCCATGGAGAAACTAAAAACAGCTGTTGCCGCACGAAGTAAATGGAGCAAAATTTGATGTTGGTTTTTGTTCGGATTGTTCTATATACAAATATGTGTAATAATTAATAATCAAAAAGTAAAAAAAAAATAATAAAATTGTGCTTGAGTATGTTTTTATTTGTAAATATATTTGATAAAAGTTTTCCAGTATAATCAATATATAAATGTGAAACATTTGATACTAGCATAACATTATAGGTACATATATGTATAACATATATATCTTTGGTCAATTTTGTACAAAAAAAAATTTACATACATACATACATACATACATACATACATGTGTATGTTTTTAATAGGAGAAAGCATTTTTTTTCCTAAAAAACTTTTATTAACATGGCGGTGAGCCTGTTTGCATTTACATATGTGTGTGTGCATATACATAAACATACATAGATATGTACATATGCATATTAAAAAAGTTTTTAATAAATAGAGTAACGAGAACTAATTAAAAACAACGATTTGCATATGTATACAATACATACACATGTACATAATACATACACCCATACAAACATACATACATGCAAACATACATACCTACAACATATAACATACATACATATATACACACATACATAAATAGATATGTACATGAATGAGTGCTGTTAAATGTAGATTCGTCATTATTTCATTATTCCCACATGCATCGGTGTACCATTTGCGGCAGAGCATTTACTGCCTAATATTCAAAACATAATTGGACTTCTCTCTTAGAAGGCCGATTAATATTGGTAAAACTTTCCAAGCTGTTACAAAATAAAGACAGACCAGAGAACTCTACATATTTTGAATCCAACCAACTAATGATATATGTATGTGTGTGTATGTGAATATATGTATGTAGTTGTCCACACAACGTAGGGAATAAAGAGTTTTTGAAAATCACATTAGTAAACTTGGCAAATTCACTCTGGTTATTAATTCTGAACTGCTCTCTCATAAAGTGAGGTAATAGTTTGTTTACAGATGTAGAGATAGACATAGTAAAATGATTTTAATGTTGATATTAATATTTATTCATAATAAATGCGATATTCTCTTTAAAGCATTAAAAATTAACAAATAAATTTAAAGCATTAAAATATAACTTAAACAAAAAAGTTGAACAAAGGACACAACATAATATATATACATAAACCTGAAACTCCTCTCCTACAACAACAAAACTAAAAAAAAACCCTTTACGACAATTATCATCAGATACAGATTTGAAGGAAACCGCCTCAAACATTAGATTTTGCTCCAGTATTCCTTTCATATTCATTTTGGCGACACTAATAAAACAAAAAAATAGCGGAGGCACTGTTCTGGATGCAAGCGCAAAGTAAGTTCTTTACCATTATAATTATAAAGTTACTGCATTATAAAATCATTTGATTAAAACATTATTTTTGGTTTTTATTTTTGTTTAGATTTTGTCTTACACATCGGTGACGTAAAAAGCATTTACTAGTTGCGGAGAAATGAATGCAAGCCTTACGTACGAGATACTTATGTATCTGAACTCATTTTATTTTGGCATGTATGCTGCCTTCGAAATCGGAGTGGGTGTCCTTAAGGCCATTAATCTGAATTATGGTGAAAATATATTATCACGAGAGGCGATGATATTGCTATCGTTATGCCTAATCGAAACATTACGAATAGTTTTCGGTAGGAAAAGCAGTTTAAGTGATCGAGGTATGTTTGACAAGTCTCTAAGAGACCTGTCCAAAAAAATGTTTTTGAAACTTTACAAATAGACTGTTTAGTTCTGAAGTTTTTAATACACACTTCAGAGAGCAGACAATTGTACAATTGTGCAGTTTTTTATTAAAGAAGAAAATATTATGGATTTGTTTACCTGCAATTTTTTTTTTTGCCTAAAAAGATGTATACTGTGTTGTTAGATTGTTTATTTTGTAAAACAATTTTAACTATATCAATTCATATTTCTTTAATTTCAGGTTGGCAAGCAACAGCATCCGTAATTTTAACACTGCCCAGTCTTGTTATTGTTATTTATTTGTGTTGTTTTCAAACTTATGTCCTTAAACTCGAAATTATTCTGAGTGCCTTAATGATCACCCTACAAGGTGCTAAACTAATATTTGTATTCTCTTTATTTAATTGCTTATTTAATTTAACTATTTTATTTTATTAAGGTGCTGAACTAATCTATGCCAGCATATTCATTTGCACTATGTGTCGTCCGGTGACCTACACCTAACAGTCACTTTTAAAAATAGTAATAAAAACAACAGCAACAAATGAAGAAGCCACAATAACAAACTTACGTTCAATCACAAACACTCCGTTTACAAGATAAATCACCAGATCCGATGGAGCAACTTTTAGAGCAAACACAATGTACGCTAAATAAGCTAATGAGTTTGTGAATCGATTAAGTCTTTACATTATCAATTATAATCGGAATTGCTAGAAATATCAGGATAAAAAAGCACTCACACACAGAAGCGACTAAAACTTAATCAATTATTCATCTCATTGACGGAACGAAATATGTAGATATATTCTCGTTGCTTGAAATTAATATATTATTACGTAGGTATGTATGTATATGTGTACACGAATTGGGCAATGGATATTAACACATAGTTTAATAAACTAACACCGCCATGCAAATAAAGCTGGTTAACCGTTTTGATCAAAGAGGAAATTTAATTTAAACAAAAATTATTTGGTATATGCACCATTTTAGTCTCGATGATGCAACACCTCTTGATTGAAAGTGTTCGAGAATAGTAATACATATTAAATTAAAAGTCGTCTTCTGTCATATGTGCAGTACTTTTATATTATATTTTTATGACGATCTAAAATTATGAAGAGCGTCCGGCCGTTCATTTATTTGCTGAAATATACTCTCTGATTTCAAATTTAATATAATGTAGACTGTGTTTATGCACATTTAGTTGTCGATACGTTGAATAAAAAATCACTTAAACTATTCTGACGCCTCATACGAATATCAGCATTTCTATATTAAGGATGAATAATTTCAAAATTTTTACTTACAGGTTGGCTGTTTTCCATTTCTTTAAAGGCTCCAAGTTTTCTGGATATCTCACAAACTTCTACTTTTGAAATATGTATATACGTATGCTGCATATATGAATGCATTATTTGTAGTTAATTTTGTATGCAATACTACTCGATTTCTTACTGAGTCGTCCAATAACTTATGATTAGATCTAACATTTATACAGATGTTGTATATGTAATTTGAATGTAAACTAAATAGTGCAGTTGTACAAAAGAAAAACCATATTTATAAACAAATAAAATGAACAAACAAATTAAATACTTTAAACTAGTTTTATTGATAAAGCAATATGCATATAAGAAGTAAACAGAAAACTAAGTAGTGGCTGGAGAGAGTATGGAATTATTTTAAAATAATTCCGCACAGTGTATGGACATGCCTTTCTAAGAGATACATTTTTACAGCTAACAAGACGATTAGAACTAACAAATTTATAATTCAGCTTAATCTACACAAAAGTCTCAAAATAAAGTCTCTCAATAGACACGAATAAAATATATTACAAACAGAAATACTGTCTCGAAGACGACGCTGATACATATATGCAATACATTTCAAATCAATTAACTTTCCACACACTTTCCAATATACGGCATAAATAAAAGTAGTTCAAAATAGTTTTTTTTTTTTTAATGAATTTATTTGAAATGAATTCGAATTCCAGTTTGTGATTGTTTTTATTTTATTCATTTTTTATTTTATTTTAAATCTGCTGGGCATGAAGAAAGCATTGTTTCCCTCTGTATAAATTTTGTACAAATTTCGCTAACAAATGAAATAAATATTTGCATTTCGTTCTCTTATTTGTACTCAAGCGAATATACGAAATTTTTTATAATACATTTTTGAAAGAATGCTTAACAACACATATTTTTTTTCCTTTCTCAATTTTTATTATATCAGACCATCCATTAAACATGAATGAAAATATTATTGTGTTCTTAACTTTTTAATTTGATATATGCAAAACTCTTTTGCTTTCTGTTGTTGGTGCTTTGTTGATTAAAAAGCTTTTTCATTAGTAGATTTCCGGTTCGTCGTTCTTTTCGATTTTTAAATGCAAAAAAATTATTTTTTTTTTTGGAAAAATTGAAATCTCTACAAATATATAGGCATTAGAAAATATACAGTTATGTACTTTATATAATATATATACTTTTTTGTTTTTAGCAACTACAAATACTTTCTAAATTTTATGTTTATTATTATTATTTTTTTTTAATAAAAGATGACATTACACACGCTTATTTTTTTTTAAGTTTAGACACGAAAAAATGGTTTATGAATTTTACTGGTTACTAATAAAAGTGACCCAAAAACTTTGAATAAAACCACAACTTTTAAGAGGTACTTTTCGTAAAAAAAGGAACAAGTAGATTAAAAAAATACCATTAAACAAAACTTGAATGTTTATGCGTTTTGGGTATATCTGTTGTGTATATAAGAAACAATACACATAAAATTAAATTCTAATAATCATTTTTGTTGCATTCCATATTTTCGCTTGTTTTTTTTTTTTTTTTGTTTCACTTTCATTTTAATCTAACATTATTTTACTTTTTAGTAATATTTTGAAATGTTTTTCTTTGTGTTTAGTTGTTTTATTGTTATACTATGTTTTTTGTTATATTAGAATTTATATTTTTATTTGCTCCACTTAAAAGTAAACTTGTGTGTGTGTGTTCATAAAACTTTGTTGTTGCTTCCAATTTTTTCGCTGATTATAGGGAAGTGTATTTTAAAATTATTATAATATTAAGCGTTTTTATGTGCCTTTTTTTTTTACTTTTTAAGATAAATTAAACAAAAGCGTGATTCTGATTTGACTGTTTAATTCTTGTTCTTTCTGTAATGCTATCTTTTTATTCTTTGTTTTTTGTTAATGTTCATGCTTTAATTATAATAATGCTTATCGTTTGAAATATTTTAACACGAAGTTATATTTTTGACTTTTTGAGCAGAGTTAGTACAGATGTAAACAAAAATTGGGATTGAATTTTTAGTTATTAAATCTTTTATGGTTGTCGGTTTGAAAATGTGTATTTGTTCTTTTTCTCTTTTGTGGTTGTTTTTGTTGAAAGGTGTAGAGGAGTTTCTTTTATGCATATATATTATGTATAATATTTACTTTAAAAGGTATATAATGTGTTAAATGGAAGGGCGGGAGTTTACTTAAATTACGACACATCCTGATCTTCAACATCTTGGATTTGTTCTTTCTGTTCGCCATCACCTAGAAGAAAAAAAAATATTGTTATGAAGATCATAAAAAAAAATTAAATATAAAAAAAATAAAATTACCATCGGCTTGCATATCAGACGTCCATAATGTAAGGTTATCCCTCAGCAGCTGCATTATTAGTGTGGAGTCTTTGTAGCTTTCTTCGCTCAATGTATCCAACTCAGCAATGGCATCGTCGAATGCTGCTTTCGCCAATCGGCAAGCGCGATCAGGAGAGTTGAGAATTTCATAGTAAAATACCTAGTAAAAAAAAAAAAAAAAAAAAAAAAAAAGTTAAACTTTTTCAATTTTCTTTTTACAAATTAAAGAAGATATCGAAGGGATAAGTATAGTAAAGTATATAAAGTCTGTGCCTTAAAATTAAGTTAAAAAAATTAATTTAGTCATGGTAAGATTGTCAATTATAATTTCAGTATTTATCAATCTTTTTAATATTTGTAAGAATTATAATTTAAAGAAAGTGTATATATGACTAAAGAAAATTTAAAGACTCCTTGGAACAATCGATTTAAATAATCAAACTTACCGAAAAGTTCAATGCCAAGCCCAATCGAATAGGATGTGTTGGCGGCAAATCGTTCATGGCAATATCACTGGCAGCCTTATAGGCAATCAGTGAATTCTCCGCAGCATCCTTACGATCTGAGCCCGTTGCGAATTCAGCCAAGTAACGGTGATAATCGCCTTTCATCTTATAGTAGAATACTTTACTTTCGCCAGTGGTGGCGCATGGAATGAGATGTTTTTCTAGGACATTTAAAATATCCGAGCAAATATCACGCAACTCCTTCTCAACTTGTCCGCGATAAGTTTTGATCATCTCCAGTTTTTCTTCGGCGCCCTTATTCTCCTCTTTTTGTTCGATAGACGTAATAATGCGCCAAGATGCGCGACGTGCACCAATAACATTCTTATAAGCTACTGATAAAAGATTTCTTTCCTCAACAGTCAGCTCAACATCCATGGAAGCAACCTTCTTCATAGCTTCAACCATTTCTGCAAAACAGAACAAAATAAAATTTATTATAACATAAATAAAAAATTTTATTTCTTTTTTAACCAAATGAATTCTATTTTAACTAAATTTTAGCAATTTGTACATCCATAAAATCATAGGTATTGTATTACTGCTAATATGATGTGTGTAAAGAGTTTAATGGCGAATCGAGAAAATATATTGCAAAAACAAGTTTAACGTTACAGATATAACAATTTTTGGGAAGGTACGCCCTTTAATAACAAAAGGCGATATAACTTTGTTACTATCCAGCGTCTCACATTAATTTATTGTTAAGCTATTATTAAAGCTGTCTGGGTCAAAAATGGACCAAATGCAGCATGTCGCGCTAGAAATATGGGATTGTATCCAATAGCAATTGTCTAACTTTCTTACTACACAAATGTTGATTTCTATACAACATAAGGTAAGGAACACACAGTACACTTATAGGTTAAAAGATGCAGTTTTTTTTTAATAAAAATTTAAACCGCACTGTCTTTCACCATTTGGTTTCTTAAAATTTTGTTTGAACATGTTATCATATAGAAACTAAACATAGTGCCAAAAGTAGCCACTGCTTATTAATGCAATTGACTTCAGTTTTTGAAAAAATGAATTTTTAAAATTATAGTAGTTTTGTGGTTTAGTTTAAAAGCCATTATTGCTTTAGTCATTGGGCTTGATTTTTACCACCAGGCGTTAAATTGACCCATTCATCTAATAATCTATTTTTAGTTCATTCTGGCTAGTTATCATGGTTTTCCAGATGGTATTGTCTACCAAAGCCCATAAATAATAAGATAATAAGATCAAATGACAGCACCGGGGGGTGACATTAGGTAGCGACCGTTCCAGACGAGCCAGGACAGCAAAATACCTGACATGCGATTGGTATCAATATGTTAATTGAATCAGAATTCGTCACTTATTCCAAGACTATTTTAAAATAAATAGATCTTATCAGCTGTAAGCTACTGTAGTGCATTTTTTTTATTGTAGATTGTAAAGATTCTTCAGTTCTTCCATTCCGATATTGCTAAAACTAACCATTAAGGTACTAAACCTTAATATGAAATCGTTCCCATATTACTGCATAGTCAATTGTACTGTTAACATTTGTACATTAAAAAAAAAATATTTTTATTAACAAATTTTTATCTAGAGCATGTATTTTGAATATTGAATAAATCATGTAAAAGGTATTACAAAATCGGATCGACAGAGATGAACAATTTTTCATTAACGACATTGACGCATACGTCAATGTAATGTACGCGACCTCGAAAAATTGCTGCAGCAACAACAACAACAACAACAACCAAACAACCACACTTTGTGTCTGGTTGCTCTTCGTTCTTTGCTTTGCAGGATTTGAAGTGGTGTAGTGTAAATGAAGGTTGGATACCATTGTTGTACAGGAAGGGAGTAGGTATACATAGTGAACCTCATAGCCGGCGGCTGTCAAGCTGCAATTATACACAGAAGCTTGAGGGCAACCGTATTGTAATCTGCACTAGTGCGACAAGGCCAACAGGATACACATTTATATAGCAAAATACGATGAGTTACACAAAGGTAAACCAAGAAGGAATACGTGATACAGACTTAATTTGTATTTGTGTGCAAAAGTCTCAAAGAGACTTTTTAATGATGGGGGAGCGGACGAGTGGGGGTTCAAAGTGGAAAGCGTGACGGCAGCAGTTGGTTGTCTGTTATAAGCAACTACAACTATAAAGAAATCAATATATTGTCGAAAACGAAGTGAATTCTTGTCATCTCGTTTTCACGCATTGAGTACAAAATTGTTGCTAAAAAAAGATAGAAGCTGCGCTGACATGATAAAATTTTGCTAATGCAAAATATATTAGTAAAACATTTTTATTATAAATAAATATATAAATAAAAAAAAAAATTCTCTGGCGTATGCCTATATGATTAAGATTTAACGAATGTTTTTCAACGGAGTGTGACAACTGCGTGAGTAATGCTTTGTTTTTTTTTTTTTTTTCTGGACACACCAAACTCGCGTCATTCGCACAGTTTGCAGAGTTGCCAACGTGCGATACACAGCCAGCTTGGCGATGAAAAATCAAACGAATTTGCAAACCTTCTACAAACAATAAAACAACAGGGACTTTTGACTACTTTTCCCTATTAAATCATTTTGTTTTATATCCTTATGTGAAAAATTTACTTCTATCAACTCATGAAAGGAAAAAACTGGCATAGCGACAACACCAACGCATTCAATCGCCTCATTCATTGATTTTTCGCTAGCAACGAAGTCATACACTTACACATATATATTTATACATGTATATACATATATTTGTAGTGTATACTATAGCGTGACTGTTTACACCAATGTATAAGGACGTACGCAAAGCAAAAAAAGAGAAAGAGCTCTGTAATGTGCGTGGCTGTTAAAAAGCACATTATTCGGCGTAAACGGCTAAGGCGGGAGTGCACTGTTAAGGGAAGGGACGCTAATCGAAAAGCCGCCAAGGAGTGTCGCCGTTAAGCAACCTGGCTTGAAGTGGGTGGGTGCGGTGCTACACACATAGATAAAGAAAACTGAAAATATATTTCAAAAAAAAAAAAAAAAAAAGAAACGTTATACCTTTAATTGCTTCTCTACAACAAACAAAGTCGAATGTCACTCGCTCATACCATTTACCCCGCCTACATGAGTTTTCATCAAATTTTTTGATTCACATGTACACATACAAAATGGAAAGTTCTTGAATACTTCCTTCCATGTTGCTGTAGACTTGTTAAAACTAAGCGAAATCTTTTTGCCGGCAAAGATTGGTTTTCTTAGGCTTGGAATTTTTTCATTTGCATATACATATACATATCATCATCGTGAAACCTAGTCCGTTTGATGTCGGCCATGGCCCCCGTTTGGTTAAAGCAAATGCCCTTTTGCCATTCTGGTTGAAATTTTGGAATATAGCTGCCGCGGGCGGAAATAATTGCTTATTCACACAATAACCAAACGAATGTTCCATAAAACAAACGCAACGGACCCCTCCCTAGAACGAGTCACTCCACAACGAATTTTTCTTGCCTTTTTTGCTTTGCATATGTGCGTATGAGTGTCTGTCAAAGAGTATGTATGTATGTGTAGAATTTGTCGCTCTCTACTTACCATCGTAACGTTCTGCTTGCTCGGCCAATTTTGCCTTGTATACGTTGTTCTCGCGTTCAGTCATTGTGTTTTACTTTCTTTTTTTATTTAATTTTTAATCCACAAATTAGTTTTTATTTTCTCGAATTTGGGTAGTGGCGGCGGCGTATCCTCGTCTTTTCGTTTCGAGTTTTTTTTCTCTACTACTTTTTCGTCGCTGCTGCTGCTTCTTCTTCTTTGTAGCTTCTGCTGCGCTCACTCGTTTTCAATGTCGTCGTGTCGTGGACGTTCCGAAAAGTCTGTGACTTTTTTTTTACAAATGATAAAAGAAAATATAAAATTAGCTCCTGTTATCAAAATTTCACAAAATTGATAAACTTAAATTTGTAGTGTAAATAGTTAAATAGTTTATTTAAAAAATTATTTAAGACTGCTTAAAAATTCGCACGCACCCGCTCGACAAATGCACCTCGATGAATGACTCTGACAGATGAATGAGATAGCACATGAATGTAGCTCAGCTCGCACTTATAGCAAGCTTATCAGCTCAATTTTAATTGTACGCAATGAAGTGCGAGCGCGACACTGGACTACTACGTCTATCTCTGTTCATCTAACGAGTGCTGGACGGTCTAACCGGTTAACCGATAAAAATTTAAGTAGTGCGAAAGAGACAGATTGATACTTTTAGCTCGTTCCTCTAACGGTTATTACCCGAACGGTCTAAACGAGCTAACCGATTAGGCCGTAATTTTATTTCAACTAACTATACATTTGATTCCAACCAACGTAACATTTTGAATGTACTATATAGTTAGTTGGAAAATGCAGTCACGGCGAAAAATGCCAATCAGATCTAGTTATCGGAAAACAGCTGATAATTTAAGTGTTAAAGTCAAATGAGAAGTTTGTAGGTCGAAAGCATATACCGCACTCTTAGAACGGTTTGCTTAGTTATCATATTGTCATGCTTTCTTGTTTCAGTCAAAACCAGCTAAATTTGGATTCGCGTTTAGAATCACTGTGTCAGTAATTCATAAGCAACAATTTGAAAATAGGCAATTTCGTTTCACTAATAACCGTGTTTCTCGATAATGTCACCGAGCTCTGATTTTGAAACGTTCATCGATGCTTTGGTCAATTTGATTGTTGTGATACCCGTCAAGGAGTTCACATATCATCAACATTTAGAAGCTGTTAATACTTTAATCACATTGCTTTCGGTGCATCTATTTACGGAGCAACCGACTGACAAATCAATAATTTTTCGCACCATAAACAAGTGTCAGCATGCCAATGTGCTGATGACGGCATTATTGCATTTTGTAGCGCGCATAGTCGAGGTACCACACATAATGTTTAGTTCGACAACGGCCGGCTCATTTGTCTTTAGCATTGCCGAATCACTATTGTCGATCTTTAGCTTCCGTAA
Organism: Leucophenga varia; assembly: GCA_018903435.1. NCBI lineage: Eukaryota > Metazoa > Arthropoda > Insecta > Diptera > Drosophilidae > Leucophenga > Leucophenga varia. The sequence continues at coordinate 1,838,624 of JAEIFJ010001427.1, forward strand.
ACAGCAGGATGTACTGGATGTACTAAAAACAGAAGGATGTACTGCTAGAGTCTTCCATGTAATATACATAACAAATTCTTAATAGAATTGAAATTTAAGTCAAAAATAAATTAATCAAAAATTCACGAAATGAGCTGAAAGGCACCTCAAGAATTAATATTTAGAATTCAAAATCTGTTGGAAAAATTGAACAATGACTATCTTTAAGCTTTTTGTCACATTTCAGAAAAGAAAATAATCTGAAGCGCTTTAATGTGGAAGAATATACGGTCAACCTTTTTGACAAATGTAAACCATTACATTTCGGGGGACCAACTAGGTGGTCAATCTTTAGATGCATGACTTTGCGTAAATATAAACCCATTCTCAATATAACGAAAAACTCGATTAAATTACTGACATCTCTGCAACAGAAGATTAAATATAAAATACTGACGAAGGGCATAACTTTGAATTCAATCTTTAATCTCCAGTTCCTTCAATTCTTCAGTTCCTTAAGTGACCAGATATGGTTATTTTTCCTTTAAAAATTTTATGTTGATAGTTCATATGATTTATTAATTATGGTTTTTATTATAAAAATGTATAGGCTAATGATAATTAACAATTTAATGCTAAAGACTGATTATTTAGACTTGTTTTCAATTATACGAATTTTAAATTAATATAAAATTAAATAACATAATTAATTAGCAGCTTTGTAGTAACTTTCTCAACTTCACTTCCATAAAATTTGATCGAAGGGGAAATATTACAATATAATATTATGTTACTAGAATACCTTCTGTTTTTATTTTGTATTTTATGAATTCAATTTACGCTAATTTCAATATTTTTAAATTGTTTTTCTTTTTTTTTTTTTTTTTTTTTTGCAAGCACTAACCACTAAGGACCATACTGGTCTATGTGTGACCCTCATTAGTTCAAAATTAAATTAAATTTTTCGGAAGAGAATTTGAGAACATGGCTGCAGATATTAAAAAAAATTTTTTTTTATATACCATATTTTTTATCTTAAAACACTAATTTGGAAATTAAAAATACATATGTACACCTAAAAACCATGTTGGGTTTATATAACTTAAAAGAATAAAAGTTTATTGTCGCGTTGCACAACATTGCATATTCGAGATCAGCAAGACAAGCTGATCGTTACTTTTTCTTATCGCTTGCATTTTAGACACTTTTCCAAGATTATATACCATATTCTTTTTTTTTCGCTTGGTCTCTAATTTTTTTTATTATTATACTATAAAATAGTATAATATATATATATATATATATATATTATATTCTTGTTTTGATTGTACTTCCTTCAAGAATCGTCATAAACATTATTAAGGCACATTTGGAATGCTGTTTTGGTGGAGCAGATCGCTTCCCCCATTTTCTAAACTTAATTGATTACGCCTAACATAAAAATATACTTAATACAAACTGCAATCATTTTGGTAAGACTTTTGATTTTGTTGGATTTCGGTACAAAAATGTAATTCTATTTAATCCTAAATGTAAAATTAATCCTTAGCTATAGAAAATAAGGAACCTCTTCACACGAACAAAACTTAACCTAAAATTGAATGTAACTGAAATGCTCTGCGCACTCATCAAATCAGTTTGGTATATTATTAAATTTTAATTACTTTATTATACCCTGAATATACCAAAAAAATCTTCTTTACTCTTTACGCCTAGGGTGAAGTAACTTTTGCCATATATTTTTGTTGTTTATAGTGCATCCGATCTGGGGCTTCGGTGCTGGAACGCAATCTGAATTGTTTGTATGGAGAATTTTACTCTTCTTTTTTTTTTAATACGGTAAAGAATGTATGAAATTTGATTTAGTTAAAATTTGATTTAGTTAAATTTTTTCACCTCGAAAATCTTAAGTGGTGAATGCTTACAACACTGTATGGTTTTTTTATGGCATATAAAGAGTTATAATGCTTCGGACTCCGTCAGGGCCGTCGGAAACGATTTGATGTAGGCATCATTGTACGCAGTATTCTATGATGCCGCCTGAGCGAGAGCATTTCTCTCAGTGCAAAAAAGGAGGCAATGTGTAACTTTGAGTCTGCTGTAAATGTTGCGTTACACTTCCATCCTCAGTTTTAATCACAGTTTGACATTCATTAGGGTCTTGATATTGATGGTCCTGCTCTTGATCTTGATGATTAGTAGCATTTGTTGGTGTTTGTTCCGCGTAGTGACATGGATGATTTGTAGTGCTTATTTGTACGTACTTCGTCTCCTCGTATTTCCCATTTGACTGTTGAACCACAAGTGTCGCCTCGCCAACGGGCATTTCACTTGTTCCATATTTATTCACTTCTTGGCCAGCACGCGGTGGGCTACCATATTCGAAATGACGCATAGGAAATAGTTGACTCTCGTGTACATAGGTGCCATACTGACTTGAATATGTGCCGTAGGGACTAGCCGCCGGAGAAAGTAAACTAAATTGCGGACTCATTTCATATGGCGGCTGATAGCTGGTCCAGCTATCCATACTCCCCGGTGGCGTAGCAGCCATGCTAGTCGTAGTTTGCGGAAATGTAGCAAATGGTGGTGTATTATTTATCGCTGTAGGCGGAGTGCTCGTTTTAATGTAGCCCGTTTTACGAGGAGGTTCATGTTTACGCCATTTGGCGCGTCGATTTTGGAACCACACTTGTACACGAGATTCGCTGAGATTCAGTTTGATTGCGAGTTCTTCACGTGCAAAAACATCAGGATATGGTGCACGCTCAAACGCGCGTTCAAGTTCTTCTAACTGATAGGCGGTAAACGTAGTCCTGAAAAAAAAAAAAAAAAAAAAAAAAAACAAAAAATTAATATATATTTTTTGCTTCCAGTATTTTTATTTTATTTATATTTAGACGATAAGCTTTTGTTATAGTACAAATCCAACGGCTTTTGCGTTCGAGTTAGCGTTAACCTGTTGCTATCGAAAGCAATGCCTACTATAGACGCAACATTGTCGTACATAAATTTTTGGGAATTAAAGTATAAGTAATATTATAATATAAGTAATATTGGATACCACTTTAGTATGCGTTGCTTTCGATAGTAACAGGTTAACGCAAACTCGAACGCAAAAGCCAGTGGAAATGTAGGTACTATTAATTACTTGTATGTAGACGATTATTTGAGAACTAAAATTTTTTTAGGTTACAATTTGAATTTTGAATTTTGTTATCTGTCATGAAAGTCTAGCACCGTCTAACAAGGTCCTTAATAAAACTTTTTGAATTGAACAAAGAACAGCTTGAATTTTGAATTTTGTTATCTGTCATGAAAGTCTAGCACCGTCTAACAAGGTCCTTAATAAAACTTTTTTGAATTGAACAAAGAACTAGCTAAAATTTTTTTTCTTTGTGTTGTTGCAATCTTCCTCCCTGTATTGTCTAAGGCAGTTCTATAATCAGTATAAGATCAGACCATTTTAACGTATATCTTCTATAGTATTGACCTAAGGTTACGAACCACTTTTTTTATTTTGGGTACTTAAAAGCCTTTAATAATATAAAAAAAAATATTTTGCTCAGCGGGAAATAGTATTAAAATTTGAAATAAAATAGTTTGATTTCCCGTCGTTTATTCGAATCGTTATTAAGTCCTTACCTCGTTTTCTTCTTTTTGATGCCATTAGGATCACACTTCTTCTTGTCATTCTTCTTTACCACCGACTGTGGGCCACTGTTTGGTGCATTACCACCCACTCCGGCAGCTGCATGACCTCCATTTGACTGCACATTACCATTTGTATTAACTGCATCCACAGTCATTTGACATATATCATCCGGTTTTTTATGTTTACCACCCGTGGCGTTGTTGTTAATGCCATCATTAATGAGAGCAGCATCCTGCGGAAGTGAGCCGTCATTTGTGGGTGTGGACATTCCATCTCCATTAAGTTCGTGGCTGCTGCTATAGAGGTGCTGCTGATGATGTTCATAATCCAACTTTACTGAGTTGGGCGAATAATCCATCTTGTTATTAACGTGGTAATCAGTTATTATAGCAGTAGCAGGAGCTGCGTGATTGGACGGAGCTCCAATTAGCTGCTTGTGGTGCACTAGGCCATTGGACGATAGAGCATTTGGACCAGTCAAAACGACCGATGGAGGTGGTGGTGTTGCTGTATACTGGTGGGATGTGGTAGTTACATATTCCGTATATTTTTGCGTTGGTGAATAGCACCCCATTTTATTTACGGAAGTAACAAAATCCAATTTCTGAACATATTCCGGCGCTTTATAGTTGGGTGAACCACATGCACCAGCACCGGGTAGGAGTGTATTGCAGTCGGGCAATCTTGTACAAAGTTCATGCACAGAGCCGCCAGATCCTGGTGGCATACCCAGCATTTGGGCGTGGGTCACTGTTTGACTACCCATCATTGGTCCTGAAAAGTCACCAAAAATTTGATCCTCGAAAGTAGTATGCTCCATTAAACTTGGCTAAAATCTTTTCACGTTTTATTTTTAATAAATTTATCACAACATTTAGTCTGAGATTTTCCTAAATGATTTGCGCACCACAAAAATCAAATTTAATTAACACAATTGTACAAATTAAATACTGCGAATGCGCACTATTATTTAGGCATAATAGTTTAGTTCCTTTCACTTTTTGTTGTAAATGATTTGAATAACTTTCAATAAGTTTATTAAAAGAAAGGTCAATCAGATCGCGTTGCGATGGTCGATTTTTCTTTTTTTGTACATATATAGTAGGTATGTATATTTTTTTAACTACACTTTTTTGAAAATCTTATACTAAACGTTTCCGTCGAAGTACAGCGCTTAATTGACTCGACAAACGACGAATGATTGCCTTTTTATACTCAATTTAAGAATAAACTGATACTGCTGCCAAATCGACCAATCGCAGCACAGCAATGGCTTTTGTCTGTCTCCCATTGGTGGTAATTTTATGCCGGCGCGTGTGACTTTATTTCGTTGCTTGTATCTTTCTCTCGTCTGGTACAATACAAATAGGAGAATAAAGTAAAAAAATGCGGGGTGTAGTTGCCTTTGAGATATGTGTCGGTCGAGTCCGGTTTTTTTTTTAACAGAATAGCCTAGCGTTTTATTTGCACGTCAGAGTGTAAGATATGGGTTTGATTCATTACGTACCATACATATTATAATAAGAAAGTGTGAATTGAAATTTTGGGTACCAGCATTCATTTATATAAAAGTTTAGAGTCATATTAGGAAGCATAACGAGAAAGTCCAAAATTTTTTGCAATAGTTTTGCTTATGGTGGAAACCAAAACTTTACATTTTGATAAACTAGACTAAAACAATTAGACAAATGCATTTTCCTCAAAGTCTATTTTTGATTCTTCGCAAATCGTTGTCATATTTAGACAACATTTAAAAAATCCCTGCTTTAAATTTTTGTTTTGAATTAGGCATTTGTCAAAATAAACAACTACTGTCGTTTGACAGTACAAAGCGGCTTATGAGACGTCGATATTTATCTTTTTTTTTTTAGAGTTTCCAGAACTAATCATTGTTTTCAATGCAAAATTAAATTAATACCTTGTAGTGTAACTGAGCAGGGTCGTCAATTCAAAAACAATTAAAGAACAGTTATATTCGTACATATATGTGAAAATAAGTCATTACTTTTACTAACTAGCCGAAAATAACCTCAAGTAGTTATTTTCAAATATTTCAGCGACACCCACCTGCTTTTCCCATTACCCACTTTTCCAATCAATCATCCATTTTCCACTTCTTAATACCCAGTTTCTGTTTTTTTTTTGTACCTGTCACACAATCTAGCTATGTTCGTCTGCCCGTCTTTCTGTCTTAAGCTTTCCTAGATCTATTGTACTTTCTATCTTAAAATCAATATGTATTTTCGTCATACAAACAAATCATTTATAGAGCTAATGGCTTTAAATATGTTATGCTTCAAATACTTCTTTTATTGAGCCAAATCTTCAGTTTAGAATTGAATAGTTTTATGTTAATATTTTAATCGTTTAGTATTTTTTTTTAAGATAAAAATTAATACAAATGCTGAACACGAATATCTATCTACGTCAAATTATGTTTGACAGGTTTGTAGTCAACTGAAAATAAAAATTTGCTCATGTCCTAATATTTGTCAAGTATTTTTGTTTTTATGTATTTGGGATTGTTTAGGACGCAAAAGTTGGTAACGGAGCCGTAGCCTTTCAACACTAGTCACTACCAACGACGGTAATGTTTGTCTAACTAGTATTAAAAGACCAAGACTCCGTTACGTTATGTTTTGACTAATTGAACCTTTAGATGGTTAGTCTAGTTGTACCTTAAATTTCTTCCCACAAGAAGACGTTTTTTTTTTCATTGTTTGCTTTGATAAAATAGGCCGACACGATAAAAGATTCAAGCATCGAACAACTGCAACGCTTTTTTATTTTTTTTTATTGGAGTTAAACCCGTTTTAACAAAAGCGCTTTAAAATTACCAAATACCTTTATATTGATTCATTAACATTTCTGTTCGCTTCTTATTAGAATTCAATATAACAGCCTAAATTCTCATAGACATACTTTTTCACAGACCCACACATATCCATGTTTCCAAATTGTATGCTTTGTCAGAAGATCATATGAGGGTCACTAGCATGAATAAAAGATCCCTTCGCACAAAATTATCGAAACTGCATCCCTTAAAGAAAAGTCTGTATCGACGCTTTTTACAAACGCGTGTCACCCTCTTGCCACAGCTTGACTTTGGCTCGTTCTTGCTTTCTATTTAAGCGTGTGACCTTTTGGCAATATGCTGGTGTAGTAAAAATGTAAAAAAAAAGTAAGATAGATTTGATATAGTGATCTGACAGTTTTGTTATTGTACCCTCTTATATTCTCTTGAGTAGCTGAAGACGGTTAACTAGACGAAAGTTAACAAAAACTTTGTGTTGTAATACCAAAAAAATAAGAGTGTAATAAAAAACAAATAATTTGAAATTTTTTATCAATTTTTTTACATTACTTATTTTAAAACAAGGAAAAACGTTAACTTCGTTGGAACCGAAGCTGAAATACCCGTTACATGGGCGTGGCGTCTTGGTTTTGACCCTGGATGACAAAAGAAATGTTTTTACCCGATTGGGAGAGAGTACATTCATGAATAATTGCTATTTTTAAGCAAAAAATCGAAAAATCGATAAGTTTGTATGGGGGCTTTACCTAAAAATGGGCGTGGCACTCTCATTTTCGAACTTAACCTAGTCGTTGCCGAGAAAAGCTTAAATTTAAAATTTCAGCCCAATATCTTTGTATCTTCATCGAATAAATCGCATAGCAACAAACAGACGGACAGACGGACGGACAGACAGACAGACGGACATGGCTAGATCGATTCGTCTCATCGAGCTGATCAAGAATATGTATACTTGGTGGGGTCTCCGATACCTCCTTCAATGCTTTACAAACTTTTGGACAAACTGAATATACCCGTTTACACTATGTGTAACGGGTATAAAAAATATATATATATATATAAACACTAATTTTAGTACACATAACAAGTTGTTTAAAAGATTTAAGTGAATGTTTGTAATGTCTTTCCTTTCAACTTGACCCGCATTTAGTATAAGTTAATCTTTCCACAAGCCAGCAAAAAGGATATTTCACCGAAAATGTATACATTTTTAACTTTCCCACAAAATTCATCAGCTCTTAGTAAAAAAAATCTCATAATAAAATATTTGATACTTTTTCTCGCTGTATGTAGCGGAAATTTTTGTTCTCGTGTTTTATGTTTGTCCTTTTAGTTTGGGAAATGCGGGCAAAATAGAGTATCACAAGAATTATTGCTAGTCTACACGCGATCAACGGCATATCACCCCAAAAAAATAATTGGGTGGTTTTCAATGAATAAAAGTTGAGGAAGATAGATAAAATTTTGCATTCAGCCGATCAGTTTATTCGTGAAGAGGTTGAGAATAACCTCAATGCTACTTGCTACAGTGTTCTTTAAATAAAGTTTATAATAAGAGTCAAAGTTGAAAAGGTCTCACACTGTCACTGTTTATTTGTTGGGTTGAGCAATAACCATATAAGTTATGTAATTTAAGAGCAAAACGGATACAATTAGTTGGTTAAATAAAGTAGACAGTAAGTAAAATGCTTATTCCTGTTGACGATGTTATTATTGTTCTCAATATTGTGTTTATTGAAAGCTTGTAACATTAATATTAAAATTTGTGAAACACAAAACGATGGTGTAGTTGAGTTTTATGATGATCCATATAAAGGTAATCAGTTTAACCTACATTTTAAAATGTATTCTTACTCGACTGCAGCTCTCTTTCTTGTTGAAATTCACTTTCGCAAAATTTTCCCGAAAATTAAATTTTACCAAGTCATTATCAACTTTAGAAATTGAAGACACTTTTATTGATATAAACTTTTGAGTCACACAAGGTACCTAAACAACCTACAAAATGGCAATTTATCATTCCACTTTTTATCTAATAGCAACGTAAGTTTATACTTATGCTTAATGTTTAGTTATTCAAAATTTTTTTAAAAAACAAATTTTTGAATTTCTATGAAACTTTAAAATTCAAGCTTTCTATCATATCGCCATTTTTTATTGTAGTGGTTCACTGTCGTAATTTCGGTTTTTTAAAACTTTGGACCAATTTGAATCCAAATTAAGGAGTGAAGAAAATTGTTATTTATTATTCGTAGTAAAAGGAACAAATCATATCAGAATCAGGTGGAGTTTATCTTGTAAAAATAATAATGTAAAATACTAAGTGTACCGCAGTGCAATTATTCATCATATATGGTATACATGATACAATGCATATTAGAGTGGCCTTATTTTAAACATTTTTATGCTCCCAGGGGCTAAGGGTTCGAAATAAATTAAAAAAATGCCCCCCAAGTTTGAAGCCTTTATCTTAATATTTGGGGGTGCCCCAAAGCGATCAAAATTTTCAATGTAAATTACATGGGGTTTCAGACGAATAATCAATAATTTATTAAAAATGGGTTTTTTTATAGAGTTACAGGTAGACGAAATTTCTTTATTAATTTTTCCTACCTGTAACTCTATAATTAAATACCTCATGTCTGTAAAATTTGAGGAATAGCTACTATTATAAGGTTGAAGTTTGGTAGTTTCAGATTTTTGAACAATTACTGTGGCCGGAATAATTAATTGATTATTCGATGCTGAAAACCCCATGTAATTTAATTGAAAATTTTGATCGCTTTGGGGCACCCCTAAATATTAAGATAAAGGCTTCAAACTTGGGGGGCATTTTTTTAATTTATTTCGAACCCTTTTAGCCCTGGGGCATAGAAATTCAAAATGTTTAAAATAAGGGCCACTCTAATGCATATACATACATGTGTTTATACATATATATATATACGATTTCTGGATGTTGCAAACTTTGAAGCCAAATTTTTATATACTATTCACTACGAGTATGTACATTTGTATTTACAAAAAGTTTGATGATAAACAAAAAAACAAGTTTTATAATACTAAAGTACAACTATATTATATTTTATGCGGGATTTTAAATTGATCTAAATTAAGCTTAATTGATTGTCTTTGTGTTGAAAAAATGTTGTGTATCTGTGTGACAGCATTGCGTATGTGAAGTGAATATGATCATGGGGCGCGACAAAACTTAGATGTGGTATTTTAAGCTGCCATATATTTTTCCTCTCAGTTTTATTTATTTATTTATTTTTTTGTACAGCAACAAAACTGCCATTTTGAATTATTTACCATAAGTTCGACGCCTGTTTTGCTATGTATTATTTTTTTATGCTTTGCGATCTTGTGAACATATAGTACACATGGTTATATAGTAAATTAAGTATTGTATTTGTTAAAGTTGTAGAAAAATATATAAATTGTTAATCATTTCGATGAGATAATGTGAATTATTTTCGATCGAACGTCACACATTCCTATTTGTTTCTGTTTTCGAATACTAATTTAATAAAAAAAAAATTAAAATAATTTAATATTTTGCATAGTCTTACTACAAAAATTTAAAACTGATAAAATTTGTTTTATATTTAAATAATTTAGCCAATCCTCACACTAAGTAGAAATTAAGATTCCAAAATATTTGATCAAATCGAAATTTAGATCTTTTTTCTTCTCCAATATTGAATAACTTCGGCATCGGAGACCTCAAGTATGTATATATATTATTGATCAGCTCGATGAGACGAATCGGATTAGCCATGTCCGTCTATCTGTCTGTCTGTTGCGATGCGATACAGACTGTATCGCCCATTTTCCAGTTTTTGTATGAAGAAAGGGATTATTTATGAATATATTTACTCCAAATCGTTTAAGTTTTTATTCAACTTCGTTTTTCTTTGGGTATTAAGGAGTGAAAAAATATGATTGATTGGAAAACTGGACGCTGGAAAAAGCAGGTTGGTGTCACAAAAGTATTTGAAAAGAACTACTTTCGACAACCGAGCAAGGTAAAATAGGTCATTTTCAAACTCACTTTTTATGCGTTGATGATTTATTTGAAAAAAAATTTCTTAAGATGCACTTATTTACAATCTAATGATTGGTGTGATTATTAACCAAGGCAATAAGTTTAATATTACTGGAAGAATGAACTTAAAAGTCTGTACAATCTTAGCAATTTAAAAAACTAAAAAAAATTCATTTATAAATACATTTTTTATACAACTAAAAAGACCAATTATACACTACTGACAATGTATACTACGTATTTTTCTACATACAATTAGTGTTGTAGTATTTTAATGAAATAAGGCGGAATCAATTTTTAGCAAAAAAAAAAAAAAGCCGGCCGGCTTTTTTATATTAAAACAAATTGGCAGAATTTCAGAAGGGGACTTATTTTAGTGAAAACCAATTACAACAATAAATGTTTGAATGGCGAATCGAAGAAATGAGTTCTTGAAGTGGTTTACGACCTTGCACAACTTAACTTAATTAAAAAAAAAAAAATAAATAATAAAACCACAACCGCAGAAAATCCAAATTAATACATTTAATTAATAATTGTTCAAGGCGCAAAATACAATGAGATTCATTCATTCATAAAATTCATACGAGTTTTATTTAAACGGTTAGTTGGTCTTGCAGAAAATGAGTTAATAGTTTAATAGCCTTGGTTGTTGGTGAATTATTATTTTATATGAATGATAAACAAAACAAAGTTATTGGAACTCTGATACATTGATCCTAGTTCATTTTAAATACTTTGAAATACTCGTATGTAAAAAATTTTTGCTTATCAAATCGAGGAATCGTTTATCTGCAAGGATAATTTTGTAAACTAAAAGTAATTTGAATTTTTTTTTTTTTTAAATATTAAAACAATCATACATACATATATACTCATATGTTATAAAAATAAAATAACTGTTGCACAGCTATGTGAAATATTTATTTATTTTTATATTTTACTTGTAAAATCTTTCGAGTACGTTCGAGTACATAACAATAACCGAAATTGTATTTCAGTGTAGAGAACATACAAGTTCAATCTATCTAAATACGTACATATGTATGTATATCGCCTCCGCTGTATGCATTGTATATGTACACTACTACAAAGGCAAACCAATTAAGCTTCGTTAAGATCAATTTAAACGGGCCCGCATGAAACATTCTGTATCGCTGTTGAAATGTTGTTTTTCATAATATGAGTATATACAAATATTTTATTCAAGTATATTCTGGTACTGGTGTATCTGCTGCTGGCTGTTCAGATGCAATAAGGCAATTGTGTATATACGCTGCCTTCCATTTAGCATATTTGCGATTGTGTAGTGCTTCCTCGCTTAATTCTCCAAAAATCTGAAGAATATCGAAGAGTAAAAATATTCAATCAATATCAATAATATAAAGTATGGTACAGTGGTCCACTCTTGTTTGTCGATCCTGTTTGTTGGCATGAAGAAATAACTTTAATGCATAATTATTAAGATGCTAAGTCATTTGTAATAGATTCATTATCTTGTCCATGTGCTCCTTTTTCATTTGCTCCAACCAATCCATTTCTCTTCGCTAACGTTATAGAGTATATCCTGCGAATATAAAACTTACCCAAAAGTAATTTTGTTTCTTCGGGTTGTTGTGTGGAGGACTTAAGATCCACTTGCAAGGCGGCTGTGTTTTTTTAAAATAGCAAACAATAAACACATCAAACTGAACAAAATAAACATAACTTAATAGAGTCTTGCCCAATATGTAATAACAAAATCACGTGTGTCGTATTCCTTGCGTTAGTTTAAAAAAAAATGTTGTTGTTCAAAAAATATATAGATAAAGCAATGTAAACGTTGCTAGTATAATAATGTAGCATCAAAGATGGCAACGTTTAAGAATTGATACCAATTCAAGTCCCATATTTATAAAATACTTCAAAAATATTTTATAGAAATAATTATAATTATTTGCACCATTTTTTTTTTTTTGCTATTTATGTTGGAATAAATCACTTTCTAATTGTTAGACCTAAAACAACAACATCCAGAATACAGACCAAAAATTAGATTAGAATCGTTTAAGTTCTTATTGCTCATTGTACTGTTGAAATAATAAGAACACAAATATTTTGATCAATTTTTTTTTTCATTTTCCTTCTACTTTATTTTTTTTTAAACTCAGTGAATTTTACAACTATTTTCAGTGCAATATAAAATGAAAATTGAAAATTTTTTTTTCAAAATACTTGCTTATCTGACCACACCCTTAGTACAGTTTTTATACAAATACACATATGGTTATTATACAAAGCAAATTATTTATTAAAGACCTATAATTGTTTAATTTTTTCTTACTAAAATTAGCATAAATGAAGATATATTTAACTTGCACTTAACAATGACTTAACTACAGAAATCATATTCAAAACGTTTAATTTGTTTCTTAAAATATTTTCAAAGGGCCACGAATAAGCCATTCATATGTTGTTCTACTTGTGCTTCTTACCGGCTTTTCTTGAAACCGCAACATCAACGGCTAGGGCGACAGTCTTATGGTAATATTTATTCGAGATACGATTGATAAAATACAACCCGACAAAGGAGAAGAGTATGCTGTTTAAAAATTAAATAGCTTAAAATTTAAATTAAATTTTTAACTTCGAAACTTACCAAGTAGTTGCACAAACACGATGCACTACGCCAGCGGCTACTACGGCCAACGAAAGACAAAATAATATTTCCGGTACAAATTTGGCTTGGAAATCACCACCAAAAACAATTGTCTCAGCATTAGATATAGCAGTCAAACTGAAAAAAATAAACGTATAAATCTTTAGTTATTGTTTTACTGACAATTAGCGTCATTATTATCTGTAGTATCTTCTACTCTACCTGAATATGAATAGCCATGAACCAATGAAGCCGCCCACAAGAATATTAAGCTGTGACGAGTTGAACCACTCTGCGTAAAAACGCAAAGTTGCAAATATAACTAGGCTGAGAATGCACGAAATGATCGATGAGACCACAGGACTGTTGGCACTTGTAGCTGCTAAAAATTAAATGAGATTTTACATTTCTTTTCATATTTTTTATACATTTCTTTTTATATTTTGCTTACACATCTTGAACGCGTATGCCGGCTGTTTACGTGTTTTGTCATTCACTTGTTTGCGCAAAAAAAAAAAAAATCAAAAGCCATTGCGATGTGAATGGCGCCAAATTTAATTTGTTACTAGTTAATACTAATTAATCTATTTCTAAAATTATCTAAAAGCAAAAAAAAAGATGAAGAAATGCATAAATGTATAAAAATTTTATTTCTGTAGAAACGGTATGGATATCATAGCTTTATACTTAAGAATGGCATGTTACATATATGTATATGATAAAATGATGGCGTATAGTACAATATATTTTATTTTATGATGTAGTAGTGGTTGACTGCTCTTCCTTGGCACCATCGCCGTTTTTGGTTGGCAAATCTTTAATTCCAGTTGAGCCGAAACCCCCAGCGCCACGTTCGGTTTCATCTAGTTTTTCGACTTGCACTAAATCTGGATAAAAGATTCGCTCGCATATAAACTGAGCGATTCGATCACCACGCTTCACTGCAAACTCCTCATCCGAATGGTTAAATAGCACAACGCCAAGATTTCCTCGATAATCTTCGTCAACGACACCGGCACCAACATCTATAAAATTCTTTACTGCCAGACCTGACCGAGGAGCTACACGACCATACGATCCTTCAGGAACTTGCACTTGTAAATCAGTTTTAACAATTGCCTTGCCACGGGCCGGCACTACAACATCGTAGGCACTGCGCAGATCAAGACCAGCAGCACGTACTGAACCCCGTACAGGCTCGAAGGCTTGTTCACTCAATTTAGCCCAACGGAGAACAACTTGTTTATCGATCTTCATCTTTTTTGTAAGTGGTTGCTTTTCCTCTTGATCAATAGCAGACATAAAAACTTCAATTGCAAAAGCGCGGCAAACCAATTTAACTAAGAAGGGATATCGCAGCTCGGTAATACAATACACTACTCAACTGAGAGTGACAAAGACAACAGCTTGCGAAACTTCTGCATTGCTCGCAATTATGGCGAGTACCTAGTCGGTTGTTGTCGGTCTGGTTTTGATTTACCGATGTTATCGGTGTGTGATGTAAGTGCGAAAGGCGCAAAAGCTTTATAATTAATACAAAAACTATTTAAATTTTATTTTTACTATAATGCCAGTTGATTCTGTTCACAGCACTTTAGAACCATTTATTCGAAATAGCACAGAAAACACAAGTCGTTTTACAGTTTTTACAGATGTCTTATGTATCTGTGTGTCAGTGTGCAAAAACGCAAATATGAATGCGTTTCTACATGATTTTCTCATAAATTTAAATTTTATCAATAATTTTGATTGATATACGTAAATAAATTTGCATGTGAAACTATATATAGCGACTTTAAACGGCCATTACTATAAATCAATTCAAAATGATAAACAATAAAATCAACAAAACCGATGTCTTCGATAAACCGTTTAATAATGTTTTTAATCGTGGTGAGTTTATATATATGTATATAAATAATTTTACCATGCTTTAATGTTCAGTTTCAGTTTTGTATCTCACGGATGTCGGATGTATCTGTGTATCGAGACGTGTGTGTGTTATTTTAATTTGTAACAAACATTGAAAAAAAGTATATATGTATATATATATATATATATAAATAGTATAGCAAATACTGTAAAGTAAATTTAAACGATTGTAAATTAAAGTTTCAAGAAAAAAATTCGAATATATTTTGTTAACATTTGTTAACAGTGCCTACGTAATAGAAAGTTTGTCCGTCTTTTGCGCAGTTGTTTCGTTCTGTACTAAAACAATTAAATAAGGTACATTTTTTTTAGGTAATGTCTTTTTTTTTTTTTGCAATTAACCACACCTTTTATAAAATTTAATCAAACGTGCAAAATAAAAAATAAAAATGAATGGTACCCGTTTAAGGAGGATAACCATTTGGAAAATGTAATTTGGTATTGGTTGCGTTTTTTCCCAATGCAGCAGTCGTTTTATCGATTTAATAAACTTGAATGCATTTCAATTGGATTGTTTGTGGTGTGGTGTCGACGCCGGTATAACAACACGAATGGCGAAGAAAAGTAGTTTGATAATATAAAAATGGAAAATCATGCTTGTTACTTTTAATTTTCTCTTTATGCTGTTTAGAAATTCACTTAAAAAATTCGCTGTTTAATGCTAATTAGGTCGTCGCAACGAATTGATTTAGTAATAAGTAACATTTTTTACAGAAACCTTAATGAAAGCAAATAAACAACGAAATAAATAAAAAGACATTCTTAAAAAAATTATAAAGTGAATCGCTCAGTATATAAAAAAATTTGCGAATTGTTGAAAATTAATAATGTTGCAAATAATATTTTCAAATTCTTTAATTTTTTTATGTATTTGTGATGCTCCTTTTTTTTTTTTTTTCTATTTTGTGCGCTGTGGGCAAATCTTTCAAATATAATTTTTAATACATATGTACATATAAATGATTGTATATATGTATGTTTTTATGTATAATTAAATACACATACATACATAAACATAGTATCATTAGTTTTCAGCGTCATAAAGTCTTAAGAAACACTCGGTAGTTGGGGTTGCGATGTCAATGTATACAGGGTCTTTACACTTAATAAATTTGTAGATTTTATATTTTTTTAGTCTAGGGAAATGGGACTGTTAACCGACGACGTCAAATATTTTACATTCTTTGATCTTTTTATAGATTGTTACACACTGTAATAATGTGAACTTAGGGTGTCACACCGCCCACTTTTCATAGGATCTAATATAACAAAAAATATTTACGTAATTCAAGTATGCATAATATATCAATTTAAAATGCGCAATTATGTAGAAATATATAAGAAAAAGTGAAAATTAATTAATAAAATTATATTCAATTATGACTGATACAAGTGCAATTGATATTACATACTTATACGTACACATACATATTAAAAATACATAGTTACAGCCTCAATTACAATCACAGCGATTATTATCATAAAAATCATAATAATCTTTATTACTGATGTGATTGAACTCAATGCTCGATCTCACACATAGTTTACTATTGTCCTAGAATTGTACATTTGATGCAATTATATCCGACAACTTCTTCTCGTTTCTGTCGCGGCAATTGTCAGGTATTCAAAAGCTCCCTCCCAGTCACCATGGTTGTTGTTGTTGAACCTATTTATAAATTCATTATATTATTTCATTGTGTACCCACCGACTAAATTTACAGCTGATTTATCGCAGCAGAGAAAGTGCTGTTGCTGCGCAGCGTAATCTCGTTCGTGAGCTGAATGGGTTTTGTTTTACAAATGATTTTACTATTATTTCTGTTGTTTTCCATTCTTTTCTTTTATACCTACAATATTAAAAATTATTTCTGATGTTGCTAGATTTATAACTCTAAAAGTATGTTCATTGTTTGATAGGTATTCGTGCTTCGTTCAGCTGAAACACAAACAAATACAATTTTTTTCTACATATTTGCTCCAATTTTCTTTTACTTAATTTATTACAATAAAAAGAACAAATCAACAGCTTAGTACTTGCGTTTCGATATTTGATTTAACATTCTTTGATTTCGAAAGAAGCTTTAGGATTATTGTTTTAACTTTTAATGTTTTAAGACTCTTTGTTCTTGTTTTAACCGTGTAAATTATTTGATTTCGTATTATCCAAAAGTTGCGACACAAACAATTTATACATTTCTTAATTTCAAACGTTAGTTTCTTTTACGTGTTTTTTTTCGGTGCTTAAATCATCATCTTGCTTTTGTTCTGGCGAAAAATTGTGTACGTTCACATTCTGAATCTTGATTTTTTCATTACATTGATTTTTCAATGCTTGCTGATTCTGACTTCCCTGTAATTTTTGCGCCTGTATCTCCACTTGCTCGATAAAAGAATTAGTATGTTGTGTTGTTTTTCTAAGGATTTTACCCCATTCACTAACATCAGCATAGGTGCAACGATCTGAATACCGAAAGTGCCACGGTGTTATTAATCTGTATAGTCTGGAAATTGATAATCTATCTTTAATAGGAAAGCGCTTATATATCAGTTAAGGAATGACAAATTACCGTTGAGCCATTAGGCTAAATTTCGAAAGAATTTTTTTTTGTTTTTATTTAATTCTAAATATTTTCAAACATATAATGACATCTGTGTTTATAAATTTTCATAAAAAAAGTATGTATACATATAAATATATATAAACATATACTAGAGTTTTGACTTTCACGTTTTCAGATTGGCGTGCCGCAAAATTTGAACTTTTTGTATAGAATGTAAAAATATTGAAAAAAATTTGCTACCCTATGGAATCAATATATACACTTTAAAACTGTTTTTGTCATACCAAATGTTATTATAGTATCCACAATTGTATTTTAATTCTGACGTCAAGATTTTTTTTAACAATATCACAAAACCGGAATGTAACTAAATCTTTGGGTCAAGTTCGAAAGATAATATTAATTGTTTAATTGTAGATACAAAATACCTTCGAGTTCTTACACATACGCAAAGTACCACTTAGACTGACTGCTTTGTTTTTGTTTAGTCATTTATAGAGCGTAACTAACAGTGCCTTGGTTATGGTTAGCAACTACAATATTATGAGCTAAACATACTATCCGACCATAACAGAATTTTTGAAGATGCTGTTCATGTTATTTAGAAAACTTTATAATGATGTCAGCCTAGTAACCTATAGTCAGTCTAAGTGGCGGCTATTGTGCGCTCATTGACCTTCTCAGGCCAGACGTACATTTGGAGATGCACGATCTTAATATGGCAATTATGCTTAGTCCAATTATGTTTCGTCAATAACGCTATTTATTCTGTTCCTTACCGACAAGAGTTTTATTGTTGTGCCTGAATTGTATTACTTTACTTAATTTTTTAAAATTATTTAATGCGCCGACGCCGGATTTGCGTCTATCGCTTCAAAATGCTGAATGCATAAATTGCAATTCCACTATTGGTGCAGCCTTGTATTAAGCTGGCCATTAAACTTTGAACTCTTAACTCAGTCTAGCGAACATCTACACATGTTACTACCCATTTCCAACTTTCAACGCATATTTTGAATAGATGATGGCGGCATTTATAGTTGTTGAAATTTGTTTGTTCTGCTTGTAACTAAATTCAAAAAGAACAAAAAGTAAAGAAAAATGCCAACAATTTTTTGAAAGTTATGAGTTCTCAAATTACGCATACAATTATGATGTAAAGTTAAATTATTAAAATTTTTTTTCACTCTTCCATATTTTGTACATATATAAGCTTTTAAATTTTTCTTTCTGTTTTTACTAAAAGTAAAAAAAAAACAAGCAGATAGTCTTAGTTTTAAACCTTCAAATATTGATCGAATGACTGACTGGTCCTATAGAGATTTAGAAGTATAATAAATGTATATAAATGTTTATATGAATATGTTTTCTCGCAGCATGAATATGGGGTGCTTTTATGTATACATTGTTAGATCATTTACACCTTTTTTGACATATACCATACAAGTAACTTAAAGCTTCTTTCTTTTTGAATATTTTATTGAAATGAATCATTTAAAAAAATTGTAAGTCACCCTACATTACAATACAACCCCAAACTCGTGAATTATTTTATATTTAGAAAGCTTTAAAGCAGCATGTGTAACAAAACGATGAGTCATGCTTTGTCTGAAATCTAGTATACAGGAACAATTTTGTATATGACTACAAAACAGCTAGTGGAAGTGCCACATTATGACAACGATTATGAATGGAGTCTGCGCCAAATAAGTTTTAAATCCAAAAAAAAAAAAAAAAAATAAAAAGAAAAAATAAAAAACAAATAAAAAAAAAAAAAAAAAAAAAAAGAAAAATGAAATAAATAAATAAAAAGAAAACAAGGAAAAAGGTTACCTTCGGTTGGACCGAAGCTTATATACCTTTCAAACATCATAGATAGATCTTCGTATTCATCATTTGTATTAAATTTTAGCGAATAAATCGCGCAGCAACAAACAGAAATCTCGTCAAGCTGATTAAGAATATATATATATACTTTATAGGGTTCACGATGTCTCTTTTAATACGTTACAAACTTTCCGACAAACTAAATTTACCTGTCTCATACTATGTGTGACAGGTATAAAAATAAAATAAGCAGCCGATTTAATGTGTTATCGCACACAACTGCAACACGTGCTATAAATTATAATTCTAAAAAAGGGGTGTGGCTGCTGCAACCACAAATAAAACTTTGTGCAATACCAAAAAAAAAAAAAAAAATTACGTGTATATTGGACAGACTTATTTGGGTTGGTTGGGTTAATAAATTTTATTTCGTGTTCTACACAGTGGCTCAGCATTGTATATTTGTAATATTGAAACATTGTAAGCTTATTTGAATAGAAATAGAAATGCAATTTAATTTTAGTATTAAGTAAAAATTTTAAAAGAAAAACAAAAAGCGTTTTGGTTCTTGCACATCCGTTCATTGGAGCGTTATTTGAAATACAAAAAATTATAAATACGTCAGAGTCAGTCGTCACACATACGCACCGTTGACCATATCAGAACAAGTTTCGTCAGTTACCTTTGCTACCATCCCAACATTCAAATTATCACACACATATACATTCATCGTTAAATAGATAGATTTAGCTCATCACTTCCTGTTTCTAGTTTTTTTTAATTCGCGAATGTTTTTGTTTTCCTTTTTTTAGTTTTGTGTCACAAGTTTTATTTTTATTTTATATTTTCCTAAATAGAAAATTTTATAATTTTTTGTAATCTAAAAATGGTTTTCGATTTGCATTTAAAAATATTGAAAGCGGGCAAAATTATTAATGGCTTAACAAAGTTTACACGTTGTACAAAATTTACAAAAAACTTTTTGGAAGCTCTGTTTTTTTTTTTTAATTGAAACTTTGACACAATAAATTATTAGAGTAGCCCTCGTCCACTATTTTCAAAATAACAAGAAAGATATTATTTCTCTAGTTATTCGTCATAATGAAAAGAAAATAATAAAAAAAACTTACAATATTTTTTAACAACTTGGTCACAATCAGAACAATAAAATTGTTTTTACATATAGTACATCGAAATGTAAATAAAAACTTTATAACATTTTATAAAACATACATAATACTTTGTAGAAAGTTTAAGTATTTAGTATGTCAACCCACAAAACAAATCATATTATTTTATGTTTATTATTTAATTATGTATACATATAATGAATACAAAATCTTATCTCGCTGTTCGGTGAAATATAGAAATTATTGTCGATTTATGGTTAGCAAAATTACACTTATTTGACCTGTTTTTTTATTTATTTTTTTGTTTTCTTTTTATTTGATTATTTGAAACGCATAAATTTTTAATAAAAGCGTGTTTATCTTATATTTGAAGCACACGAAGAAATGTCATCGAGTCCGAAACCAGTGAAGAAGGTGCCCATTCATTTGCAGGTTAGTGCCAGATAATTTTTTACTCAACATCATAGAAGTGAATTAGAAGTGAACACAGAACAGATTTGATATATACATATATCAACAAATTCGAATTATTTAGCATAAATTGATTTTAACATTTAATTTGATATTTTTTCTACATAGAGTGCACAAAATCGTGTTTATATCAAGAACGGACAAATTGTGAATCACGATAAAACTTTCAAAGCAGATGTCTACATCGAAGATGGAATTATTAAGTAAATTAACTTATAAGGAATTACTCTTCTACCATATAAGATTATGTATAATTTATGTATGATTCACATTTCATAGATTTGTTGGGTCTGCCTCTGAGATTAACATACCCGGCGGTGTGCGTACCATAGATGCAAAAGATAAGCTTATTATACCTGGTGGCATTGATCCTCACACACATATGCAGTTGAAATTTGGCGGCGTTGTTGCTGTAGATGATTTCTACCATGGTACAAAGGCCGCGGTCGCTGGTGGCACCACAACGATAAGTTAGTACTTTGCTTATGAATATCTAAAAGACATTATTCGACTGAATTGTTTGATTTCCGATTCTCTTCCTGTCTCTAATATATTTTTCTTCTTAACAGTTGATTTTGTGTTGCCTGATAAGGGAGAGTCGCTGGTTGAGGCCTATGATAAGTGGCGTGCTTGGGCTGACCCTAAAGTCTGCTGCGACTATGCCTTCCATGTTGGCATCACTTGGTGGTCGAAATCTGTATCCGATGAAATGAAGATTATGTGTGAAGAGCTTGGCATTAACTCCTTTAAAATGTTTATGGCTTATAAGGGTCTTTATCAGTTGAACGACTCTGATTTGTTGGATGCATTTGAGCGTATACGTGCGCTGGGTGGAGTTGCACAGGTAGTAACAGGATGTTTCAAATTTATTTTCTGTTTTTGCATGTTTTGAACACATCTATCTTTCTCTCTTACTAGGTACATGCTGAAAATGGGGATATTATTGCTAAGAATATTACAAAATTGTTGTCTGCTGGTATTACTGGTCCCGAGGGACATGAACTTTCACGTCAGGAAGAAGTCGAGGCTGAGGCAGTAAATCGCGCTTGTATTTTAGCACATCAGGTGAGAATATTGTAGGAACAGAGACATTCTTGTAAATACTTCAACTTAGTTGTATGTTAAGTAAGATGATGAAAGCGTTTTGCTCATAAGGGAACTTTGTCCAGTATTAAAATATTTAAAAAAAATAATAGTTTTTTTAAATACTATAATATTTTATATTGCACTTTTACTTAGTGTAAACACCAAACACTTGTTCAAATTATTTATTAATATAGTTTTTTTTTATTTTTTGTTTTGATTACTGTATATTTTGATAATCTTTTGATTTACTTATTAACTTTTTATTTAATTATCTTTTGATTTCTTACATATTTCCACTTGTAAATACAATTTTTGAATGCGGCTATGGCACCTAAACATGAATTTGTAAAAAAAAAAAAAAAAAAAAAAAACATGATTTTACTGTGTTTCAATCGAAAATCGAACTGAACCATTAACTAGGTCGATTGTCCGCTGTACGTTGTGCATGTGATGAGTAAGTCTGCAGGTATTGAACTGGCTCGAGCTCGCCAGCGTTACAGAAATCGAGGTATATTTGGTGAGACTCTGGCAGCAGTCTCGGAACCGATGGTACACATTGTCAGCACGAATGTTTCCATCATGCTGCAGCGCATGTGCTTAGTCCACCATTGCGTCCAGACCCGACGACGCCAGTGTTTATGATGAAGTTATTAGCAAAGTAAGTGGGCTGTGGGGAAAACAAAATAAACATAACGAAGTGCTAGAAAGGTTTACTAATATTATACTGGATGTTGGGTATCTTTTATTGCATACTAACTAAAATTCTTTAAATAATAATGCAAAAATACATACATAAAAAAAATATATCTATGTATGTATGTCATGTAATGTCTCAACTCCCACTAATGCTTTTAAATTGTTCTTGTTGTTGTTCTTGTTATTTGCGTTCATGTTTTTATGTGTAACTCATGACTCCACTCGTACTACTCACCTATTAAACGTTGGCTGGCAATAACAGATGAAAGCGCCGCTTTATGTTTCTGGTATCACAAGTAAATCATCTAGCGAGCTGGTCGGTCGAGCCAGACGCCAAGGATACTGTGTCTTTGGTGAAACAATAGCCGCTGCTTGTGCAAAAAGCATGAATGGTGTGCGTAAGCAGGAACAGATATATTATGTAACAAGTCCTCCAATACGGGAGTCAGCGGAAACACCAAGGCAGCTGATGAAATCGCTGGCGTAGTGAGTATTTAAACATACACAATCATTTCCCAAAGTACATAACTCATTTTTTTTCGTTGGAGTTTATTTTTGATTTACATACAATACGTACTGTACGAGTATATCAAATTTTAGTTATACTACATAATACATATATTTGTACTCTTCTCGCCTTTGTTAACAGCGATGATTTGCAGACAACTGGCAGCGATAACTGCACATTTAACAAAGAGCACAAAGAGATCGGAAAAGGCAATTTCACAAAGATACCAAACGGCGTGAATGGCGTCGAGGATCGAATGTCTGTTGTGTGGGAGAAGGGTGTACACGCCGGGCTCCTTGATCCATGTCGCTTTGTTGCCGTGACAAGCACCAACGCTGCCAAAATTTTTAACTTGTATCCGCAAAAGGGACGAATTGCAGTTGGTTCTGATGCTGATGTCGTTATATGGAATCCCGACGCGACGCGCACTATTTCTAAGGATACGCACCACCACGCATGCGATTTCAACATTTTCGAAGGAATGACTTGTCATGGTGTTCCAGAAATGGTACTAGTACGTGGTCGCATTTGTGTTGAAAATAACATTGTACGTGTGGCGGAGGGTTTTGGTCGCTTCCTAAATACTCCTATTCGCCCACCATACGTCTATGATGTGCTTGAAGGTCGAGTACAACCCAATGAAGAGCGAAATGGTGGCGCCAATGATGAACCAGTTAATGGTCAGTTTAAAAAACTTAATTTAGCAGAGTTGGAAATCGAAATTCCACATCAGGAACCCATTTCGCAAACGTTGCTTGCGGGTAATCTTCCTATGCCTGCTGAGGGCTCTATTTGCAGTACACCAGCATCAGCACGTGGTCGTGTCGATGGTAAACGTGACTTGCAGGAATCATCGTTTTCCATTAGTGGTACTTATTGTTTTTCTTTTTCCTTTACTAGTTTTTGATAATTCCATTTTAAATTTTATAGAGGAACTTGACAAATCGGGCACGCGTGCTTGCATAAAAGTGAGAAACCCACCTGGCGGAAAGTCATCTGGTTTTTGGTAAATTGCTAAATAAATCACAAGGAACAATAGCCGTCAATAAAGGTCAACATATAATCGCACAAGTAAAATACTTCGTTGAAACTTTCCAATGGCGCAGCCCCATCCCAGTTCGCGAAGCTTGCATTTCCATCAGAAACGGCATTAATTTTCCGCACTAGTTCAACAAAAAAATCGCATAATCTTAAGACGCTGAACCAAAACATTTACAAAAATTAAAATTATAATAAATATATAAAAATATGCATAAGTACAATAACATAATTCGCTATCGGATTTTCAAACGCATTATCATAAATACTCATATACATAATTACATTTATAATAAGGCATTAATATGTACATGTAACTTATTCACACCTCTAAACAATACCAACTAAATCGTATGTGTGTATTCTGTTTTTGTTTTACAATTGTAGCTTCAATTGAATTGTTTCATTATTATGTATGAGTTATTTGCTCAGTAGCGATATATATTATAATTTATTGAGTGTCTTAAACCGTTTTTGTGCATTATACGAAAATATTAGAGAACGAAATACAAACTAACTCATTCATAAAAACGTATTTATAATTATTTAGTGCAATTTCTACACGTTTTCTACTTATTACTTTGTAACTTATATAATGTGTTTTGGTACATAAAATAAAAATTAAAAATGCAATACAAAAATATAAAACTGTTCAATTTTTTTTTTATCGTCTACTCCTTTGTACCAAGCTTTATTTTTTAATACCGACACACAAAGTGTGATAGGATTTAGGTAGAAGTCCCATACACATCTCATCCACATTATCCAGATTTAATACGGCATAAAATAAACAAATGCCACTTATATCAAGCGAATTCTTCAGTTCAAACATGGTTAAGAGTCGACCGCGAATTTAAAATTTTTAAAGCGTCAAAAGAAAACTAAACTATAGTTCATATTTAAAAATATCTGCCCTAAAATGAAGGTCGCATACTTTTTAAACAAACCTCGCATTAATAAAAACTGCCAGCAACTCAAATAATTTAAAATTACATGTCTTAGTTGTATAAGTTTTCAGTTGAACAAGTTTAGCAGGTGAGTAAAGACATACGATCCAGTTTGAATTTTAACTGTGCTCGAATATTATCTGCACAATATATATATACGCTAAAAAGAACCAAAAAACAAACATTTTTAATTATCACTAGGATAGAGCTTAGGTTTAATAGAACTTAAAAAAATTTTTCATATATTTTTCACAAAGAGTTCAGATCTACATTCAACAAATAATATAATTTTTACTTTTGTATTGTATATAACAACTAATTCAAACCAGTTTTCAAGCTAGAAGCATTAGCTGAGTGTAAAAACCGCAACTGCGAACTAATTACATCTAGAGGTACATATATAATTTTAGTGAAATTTTTTTTCAAGTCCAGTAAGTCATTATGCCAAAACTTTATAAAATAAATTTTATAAATAAAATAAAATTCGTTGAATCCAGAGATACTTTTTGTGGCATTAAGAAAATAGAGCACATAATGTGTTAATTAAGAAAATACGCTTATATTATTTCTTATCTGTCGAATATAGTATTCTTTTTATATATATATATATATATATATATATATATATATAAACACATATACTTGATGATATTTAAAACATACTTACATGTATTTATTTTTTATTATATGACAAGCCGATCCCTATGAATCTTGCACCCGCATCCATTATTTGTAACTTGCACATTATAAAATCAAAATGATAACTGCTTTTTACTCTTATTTGATTACTACTTATGTATGTGTGCGAATCGCATTATCGCTGATATGATGAAACTTTTTGATTTCCACTTATCAAATGCACTTATCAGTGCATTTAATTTTGTTCAAAATCATTTAGACTCGAAACGTTTTATTCTACTATATTCATACCTTTCAATAGAGTGCACTTATTGTAGCTGTAAATATGTCGAAGCCATCAGAAACGGAGCGTGAGGTGAGTTAATCTGTACTACTGCAATAAAAACATTTTTCAAACGCACATTTTTTTAAAGATGGCTAAAAATCGTATTTATGTTAAAAATGGACAGATTGTAAATCATGATAAAACTTTCAAAGCAGACGTCTACATCGAAGATGGAACTATTAAGTGAGTATAATTTTTACTTTTCACTTAAAAAACGATTTTTGTAGCTTTCTGTGTGTGTGTTATGTTATGTTTATTTATTGTACATTTTATAGATTTGTGGGACCTAAATCTGAGATTAATATACCCGATGGTGTGCATATCATCGATGCAAAAGATAAGTTTATCATACCTGGAGGCATTGATCCTCACACACATATGCAGTTGAAATTTGGCGGCGCTGTTACCGTGGATGATTTCTATCATGGAACCAAAGCAGCGATAGCTGGCGGTACGACAATGATTAGTAAGTTTATCTATTTGAGTCATTTTTTTAATATATTTAAATGAAAAATTTTATTACTCCTGAATAACAGTAGATTTTGTACTGCCCGACAAGGGTGAATCTTTTGTGGAAGCCTACCACAGATGGCGTTCTTGGGCTGATCCAAAAGTCTGTTGCGATTATGCTTTTCACATAGGCATTACTTGGTGGTCGGAATCAGTCTCAAAAGAAATGCGAGAACTATGCGAAAAATGTGGAATAAATTCCTTTAAAATGTATATGGCTTACAAGGATGTCTTGCAATTAAACGACTCAGAAATATTAGATGCCCTTGAGCGCATACGTGAATTGGGTGGAGTGGCACAGGTTCATGCCGAGAATGGCGATATTATTGAAAAGAATATTAAGAAACTGTTGGACGCAGGTGTTACTGGGCCGGAGGGTCATGAACTATCTCGTCAGGAAGAAGTTGAGGCCGAGGCTGTTAACCGTGCTTGCATTTTAGCGCATCAGGTAAATGAAAGTTAATTTATAATCTTGGAAATCGTATCATTTGAACTAATCTAAATAAGGCGGACTGTCCAATTTACGTTGTCCATGTTATGAGTAAATCTGCAGGCATAGAACTGGCTCGTGCACGCCAGCGTTACAGAAATCGCGGTATATTTGGTGAGACTCTGGCAGCAGCATTAGGAGCTGATGGAATACGCTGCTGTTTAAATACGGCTTTTCGTCATGCTGCGGGACACGTGCTAAGTCCGCCTTTACGTCCTGATCCAACAACACCGGAATTTATGATGAAGCTCTTAGCCAAGTAAGGCTTTGCAACTGTCGTTTGTATTTTACTTAAAGCTCAAATCGAATTTCAGTGATTATTTGCAGGTAACTGGCAGTGACAATTGCACCTTTAGTGCAGAGGATAAGGCGTTAGGCAAGGACAACTTTGCTAAGATACCAAACGGTATAAATGGTGTCGAGGATCGTATGTCTATTGTATGGGAAAAAGGTGTTCACACCGGCTTACTCGATCCTTGTCGCTTTGTTGCTGTTACCAGTACGAATGCGGCCAAGATTTTTAATCTATATCCACGAAAGGGTCATATTGCTGTTGGCTCTGATGCTGATATTGTTATTTGGAATCCGAATTCGACTCGTATCATTTCCAAAGATACACATCATCATGCAGTTGACTTTAACATTTTTGAAGGTTTGAGCTGTCACGGTGTTCCCGAAATAGTTATTGTGCGTGGTCGTATTTGTTTCGAGAATGATCAAATGAATGTGACAAAGGGATTTGGACGCTTTATCAATACGCCCGTATATCCCCCTTACGTTTACGATGTATTTGATGGACGTATTGATGCTGGAAGTGAAAATGATCATCTAAAAACAGTTAGTTTGGCTATGTTGGAGCAGGAAATAACATATCAAAAGTCTGTAGTATGTTTACTAAGGGATGGTAAACTTACAAAAACTAAATAAAATTTCCGATATTATTTCGTTTGCAATAAATACCTTTTTATCATTGCATTCAAAAAGGTATTAAGTTTGAGTGAATTTATTTTAAATGATAAAGGCATGTTTACAAACCGAACCTAGATTTAAATTTTGAAATTTTACTCCATCTAGAATCATCAAATTTAGTTTTTGGTAACCGCTATAAAATATCAAAGTTTTGTTCAGATTGAAACAATTTTAATAAACACTCCCAAACCAAATTATTCCAAATTCTGGACCAATTTTTATGCAAACCACAGAAATTTTTAATCAAACAACAGTACCATGTAGCCCTAATCCAAATCGAGGAATAAATACAACATTTAATTTTACTCAAACTTACATTAAACTAAAATTGTATAAACTTTCATATTTTCTTTAACATTTTTTATACATTTTATTATAGTTATACAAAAAGATTGATTACACTTTTTGATTTCTTAAAATTATGTTTACTACTTTATAATGTTAGATAAATATATACTCGGTTAGAATAGCGAGAAAAAAACGAATTGGAAAGGTTAAAAATCTAAAAGTTTACGCAGTTTTTGTAAATAATTATATTTGACTTTATTGATTTTTTTTTTGACAAAAGTTTCTGCTATTCGTGACATAGTGAAAATCAAAATAGCTTAATTCAAAACAGCTGATGTAGCCATCTCGCTGACGCCACAAGTATTATCTCCACGATAAACACGATAATAGCCCTGCTCTCCCCATCTGGAACCCCAAGAGTTCTTTATAATCCAATATGGCAAAGTCTTGTGGAAGTTAGGATAGTCTGAGACGCCATAACCGACAATAAGAACACCATGATCCAGATTTTTGTGCGAGCAAAGTGGCTTCCATGGATGTGAAACACCACCTCGATAGAACTGCATAGCATTGGCATTGATTCCAATTGAAATTGGTCCATTAGTAATCAACCACTGCTGCATAGCAGTTTCATTGTGTGGCAAGTCGACAAAATCCTTCACCTGTACGTGCGATTTTGATTTGTCAAAATTGCATTGTTGCTTTTTGCCCACGTAGCTATAATCGGACTCGTACTCCAACCCTCCAACATCCTCGATGGCTCTGTAAATTTATAAATATATATTAGTATTGTTATGCAATTCGGGTGGACTATCAAAAATTGCATCAGTTGCTGGTATGCCTATTTGTTTAAGGCGTCGACTGAAGCCAGTTTTATTGTCAATGAAAGACAAACTGCACAAAAGTATTATCGTCTGCTTTTCTTCAACTACTTAATCGAAGTGTTACTAATTCACCGCAACAGTGTAACAAAAAGTATACATTACTTGTAAGCATTATCAGGCAATCCGCCATTGCATGCCGAGTCTATGGTATCACAATCGAGTAGCTCCTGTTCAGAAAACTCATGTAGTTCTCCGGTTTTTATAGCATATAACCCTTCAATATTGCCAGTGACACTAAACGCCCAGCAAGAACCACAGTTGCCCTGATTTTTGACCTACAAAAAACAAAATAATTTAATTCTTTTTTTTTTCAAAATGTTTTTTTTTTTTTTATTAAACTTACTTTTGTCACTACATTCTTTTCTCGCCAATCGAAGTCTTTAGGCAATTCACTTTCAATTTCTGGTATTACAGCAGATAGGCCACCTGTTCGTTTGCCGTCTTCGCGTTGCCACAATCCAGTGCGTTGCTTGTATTCTGTGCTTGTCATATCCGCAAACTCGGTAATGCCGTATTTGGCACTGCCCATTTCATTGCGATTTAATTCCTCAATAGTGCGGAGATTTTGTCTGAAAATACGCACACGCATCTGTCTTTCCATTGTCGTGCTATACTGACGCTTATATTTCAGTTGGAACTTGTGAAACAAATGGTCGGTTTTTTCAAGACTATGACTATTACTTTTCTTTTGGGTCTTCTTTTCGACGTTCTCCACTGAACGACTGTGCCGGGCGCGCACTTCACGCTTGTTACCACATTTGAAGGTCACTTCAACACCATTCTCCAACCAGGAGCGTGTCCAGATATCGATGTTGCAACGTTGTTTATTGTTTTCATTATCGATTAGATCGGCATCAATTTTCGTCAATGAGCCGGATACAGTTTGCCGTGAAGCGGAGTGAATTTTTGAAATTCTAAATAGAAAAATGTTAAGCATTAAAATTGATTATGTAAGATACTCAACGGTCAGAAACCTGTAGCTCACCTATAACTAGGGCCATCACCATTGGTTAGTTTATCCAATGATGATTGCAGCGTCTGCTCTGCAGTTTTAATGCTAATCGAGGTGCTACCCCCGATTACAATGCTATTCGTCGAGCTGCGCTTAAACCGCAAGTGCTAAAGAAATATAAGCTGAAATTTAATTTCCGAAATCTTGTAAAATGCCAAGCGGCATACATAAAAAAATTCAAAAATTTACAATGTTTTATTGAGAACTTTAAAAAGTACATCTTAAGTACACAAATATTTAATCATCACTTGCATAAATTTTGAATGAAATTTTGATCAACTCTCGTTTTACAACTTTATAACTCGATAAACTCCGTACATTATATAGGCGCTTTCTTTTTTTTAAATATCTTTCCTCTTAAGCAGTTTTTTTGTTATTCTTCTTCGCGCCACAAATTTTTTCAACAGCTGCCTCCTGAAAGTCTTGTCGCTGAAATATCAGAACTGCAGCAGAGCTGATCATGTCATGATACATCCAAGCTGGGAAACGCCAAAACTGTTTCAAGACGATCATAAGCATTGCAGAGGGACGCATTTTGAATCGGAAACAATTTTCGAAATCAACTGTTTCAATTTCTGTAGATTTTTTGTGTATGTATTTTTTATTGATTCTTATAACTTGGGACTATATTTTTTTTTAATTCTGCGATTATTTACTTTACGTAGGTAAAGAAATTTTGAAAAACAAAATTGACTTATCATCAAAAAATTTGACGATTAAGTCTAAGGCAACAAAAAAAAAATTACATTGAAAGTTTTACAATTTCGAAATCATACGAACTAAAAATACGATTTATTGTATATCACTTGGTTTTAGAATAGTAAAATACACATCGGATAATCCTGCGCTTTGTACGTACGTAAGAAGTGTACTAAATTTCTAAAATTTTGGTGTGAACAGGTACAAGGTCCCGTTTTATTGTGGACGAAAAACCGAAGTCGGGATCTTACAATACTTTTGTAAGTTTCATCTAATATTGATCTATAATAAAAAAGATGAATATTTCAGAATTCTAAAATGGACTACCCCTAACCCAAAAAGTGTTTCGTTCTGGTCATTACATATAAAATCGCTTATGAATCCTGATATTTTAATATTATTTCAAACAAATAATAGCGATCTTAAATTTTTTTTATTGCTGGGCCATTTTCGAGATTAGCCAATGTAAAAATATTTGCTTGCAGCGAAAAACTGTCGAAGAAGATGTAAAATATATAAAGAGGGGCATATTCAAACACAAAACCAATAAGGTCAAATTCTGCGAAATGTTTCTGCAAATTGCAGGAGTAGGTACAATAACATTAACACGAATAAGCTCAAAGAGTGTGAAAGCTCAATCCTTCTATTCATCATCACGCGTAAATGAAATATAAATGTGTATAATTAAAAATAAAAATAGAACCGAGTTATACGCACTAGTTGCTTTGAAAGTAATTGACATAGTTTCTGTAGCTCTTGGATTATACACGGCACGTTTCAGAAATACATGAAGTATTATGGAAAGACAGGGATTGATGTCAAAATTAATGATTCAGATGAGAGTTCATTATGTGACCCTAGATGTTTCAAATGGCAAGAATGCTTATCTTATTGGTTGATAATACTTGTAGTACGTCGAATAAATGTTTCACAGTACGATTATTAAAAAAGAATTGTGCACGTACGTATAGTAGTAAAAACAAATACACAAAGCATTAAACCTAAAGATTTATGTTAGAAGTGTTGCTCTCAATATTTTAAAAAAATTTTATGTATGGGTACATATGTATGTACATACATATAAGTAATGCACAATACATACGTGCATAACTTATAGCTAGCTATGTGAAGGTTTTCTGTTCTAATTCAAATCTGGTTCATTTTTTTTTACAACTAATGATGATTTTAAAAATTTGAACCTAATTTCTGCAATGTATTTTACAAAAACTCCGCTATAGAACATTCATTTTGTTTACAACTAATGATGATTTTAAAAATTTGAACCTAATTTCTGCAATGTATTTTACAAAAACTCCGCTATAGAACAAACTAAGCAATGGATAATGTAATAAGGTTCTTCATCAGTTAGTACATAGCTAATTACGTTTCTCATTCAACTGTTAATTCTCATTCAATATGTTAATTGAAAGCAGAAATTAATTTGATTATAAAGGCGTAATAAATATTACAAACAGCAGTGGGTATAAGAGGATGCAGATTATTGTAGATTTTGAATGGATAAAATGTTTGTAAATGCTAAATTTTGACTAACTTAAATAGATTTTGACTTTGCCCGAACTGCACCTTACTAAATTATGCAATGTGTTAATAAACGTCACAAGAAAGTTAAAAAACCAAATGAAGTAAAATGATTGACATAAAAACGAATGTTTTGTTGAATTATATATGTACATTATAGGTATTTACAGCACAGTATTTAAATTAAAAAAAAAAAGCATTATAATACTGAGAAATTAAATAAACTTTAATAAATTCATTCAACAAATAATTTATTTTAATTTGAGTATTCATAATAAGTATATTTACAAATTTAACGAGTTACCTTAGCCATTCATTTGTCTTAGGCTTTTGCTGATGTTCTTGCTACAATTGCAACTGTAGAAGTTTTAATTTCTCTTAACAGTTTGCACTTTAACTAATGACAATTGATGAACGTGGTTGTTATATTTTTTCCTGATAGTTGCCACTTTCAACGAATGGCAAATGTTTCGGAGCTTCATCTGTCGCTATAACCATCTGTATCTGATTATTAACCGTGGTGGACTCAACGGGTGCATCTGGCTGATTTGGTTGTTGCTGATTTTTGCTAGCTTCATTGTCCTTTTCGAAGTTATATGCGCCCACGGACAAAAAATCATCTAACCACTGCTTTTCATTATCGCTTAATTCGGGCGTTTTAGTAGTTTCTCCCACATCACTGATGACGTTCATTTCGGACGTAATAGGAGTTGTGAAATCTAACAAGGGCTCTGTAGCAGCAGTGGAAACACTTTGCGTCGTAGTACTTGATGTCTTTGTGCTCGTTATTGCTTTACGTTTATTTTCGTTTCCACTAATTGCCATAATTTGCGACTCCAATCGCGCCATTTCATCGTCGTTAAGCTCATTTCTTGTACCTCCATTGAAAATGGTATTCGTTGAATATTTATAATTCAAAACGTTTTTGCGTTCCGCTGCATCCTTCATGAAACTATCCACACCGTTTTCAGTACAGTTGGAATTTACCAGCTCACGATACTTGTCACCCCACTCAGTACGTAGCCAAGGTTTTTCAAGTATCACCAGTCGACAAACTACTTCTTCATCATGGGCTTTAGTATCGATTGCATTCAATAATAATTCGTAGCGCACTCCGTTCACAACTTCACGGAATGCATCGATAACATTGATAAAATTCATGCTGAGCGGCAAAAAAGTCATAGCTATATTTTGTACACCAATTAGGTTCGGCGAGAGATATTCGCGCTCACCGGGATTGAGCACATGTACCAATTTTATGGGTTCTTCGCTTACGGATTCAGGTGAAATATCTATGGTGCTAAATGTGGTAGACTGTGATTCGACTTCATCGGTTTGTATCTGAGTTTGGTTCATGTGGTTTTATTGTGTTGTGGAACAATGACACATTTAAGATTTGATGTTGCATGGATTGTACGTAAAAGGAAAAAAAGAAAATCAAAATACAAACAAAGGACAACACATCAGAATGAGAACTTACAAATACAATACATGTTGATGTTAACTTAAAGCAAAGCAACACACAAATTTGATCTGTTAGTTAAAAGCTTATCACCATTTTAAAAATAATATGTAGAATTAAATATAAGCGCGTACGTGAATATGAATAACTTTTAATTGGTTCGATTTGAATACAAGATTTAACCACAACTCAATCATGGATAAACTAATTTACCCTATTTAAAAATAATGAATGCAAATTGTTTATACGAGTGTTACATATTTGTGTAAAACTAAGTTTTTCCGATTGCACTAACAATCCGCAATGGCTTTCTTTAGAGAATAAACTTAATACTCTAGTTACATACATATGTTGTAAAAATGGTAATCATTGAAAATTGAAAAGTTACGTTCAGACAAAAATGTACTCGTATGTTTATTTGTGCGGTTCAATTTTGTAAGACATAAAAATTACTCAACTCGTATCAAAGTAAATAAAGCCGAACCGGTTCAGTGTTGGAGCAACAATAAACTCATCGAACAGCATTCTGCGACTACAATTGCAACAACATCGATGGCAAGCGCTTTAAATCCTATTGATAATTGCACACAAAAAGTACTCCATGATCAAAAAAAATTATGAAAGCGAAACGTGCCACTTATTAATAAAACATCAAGGTAATTTATTTTTCAAGCTTAAGAGCAACCATCACCAAAAAATACACACAAAAATCACAATAAAAATGTATATGTCTCCGACTGAGTAAAATTTGTTTTCAAAAGAAAAGCAAGTAAAAGTTTTTGACCCTAGATTTAGATTTTGGGGGTCCCCTTAAAAATTCTAAGCATACTGTTTTTTTTACTCGACCAGACCTACAACATCTACTATCAAATTTGGAATTTTATTTTTCTTTCGAACAGCGTAATTAAACAATCCCGTCACCAAAAGCATCCATATAACTATCGCCATCAACTGTTACTGGCATTGATGCCAGTATGTGACAAAAAATAATTAGAAATGGCTGGAGGGGAAAATAAAGTCAAATAAAATCACGTTGGAAAGTATTCGTTCAGCCAACAGCATTAACTAACTTTATTTATTTTGAAATTAAAACTATTAAATTTCTGACAAACAAAAGGTACAAACCAGAAACATACTCAAATGATGAGAAAAAAATTGGTTTCTTTCAGTTTTTTTTAACATCTTCAACTATTTTCAACAGTATGCTTCAGTATACGACGACCATGACGAAAAGTGTAAATACGTCCATATATTATGTAAGACTTTGGTTGTTCCAAGGTTGTTGGGTTATATTTTAAATAAAGAAATTCAGAGACTTTGTCTCAATAACACTGTAAGTGTTGTCTGTCGCCAGATAATTGCATCTCAGTTTGTGTAAAAAAGTAGAAACTATTTAAACTTTTACATCAGTGAATCCGAAGCTTTATTAACCTACAGGAAATTTATGTAAATAAATAGTCCAAAGAAATTTAAAAATACATATTTTCAAATTTATATCAATCATAAATATTTTACCGGCAATAATCTTAAAGTCAAAAATACTCATCCATAAAATAATTAACATATAAAAAGCAAAATGAATATTTGTATCCATTTATCTAACAATAAATGATTCAATTTCTAAACAACATGCTGTCGTTGAGGTCGTTTACCAAAGCAGGAAAAAAACACACACAATACAACTGTGAGCAAAGACTATTAATACAGTTTGTCATCAGTTGTTGTTCGTCATGTTCTCAAACTCAGCCCAGATCCGAGTCTACCAGTTTTATGCAAATCAGACAAATATTATAATTTTATTATTATTATTTTACTTTTTTTTTTTTTTAACTTTGTTGTTTTTTGTTTTAAATATATTTTTCAAGCTTTGTGGCAGCAATTTAGCAAAAATTTGCTTATGTACGATGAGTCAAAATAAATTGGATGCAATGATTTGCGTCATTTAGTGTAATTTAAAAAAAAAGTGTTGTTAGCGAAACTGAGCAATAGTAGACAAAATAGTAATAAACTTAAGATGATCTAAATAAACTTTTTAATTTTTTGCCTTATTCTGGTAAAACATATAAGGATTTTATTTACCATGTATAAACTTTTCTCTCCTCCTCGACACTTACAAAATTGCGATTAAAAAAAGGCGAGTTTATAAAGATTCGAGCAATTCTATCGGTCATTGTGATAACGAATTGCGACGCAATAAATAATTTCTTGAGTTAAACAACTTGACAATAGTCAGGCGCATCGAGAGAGAGAGAGGGAAAGAGAAAAATAATCCGAGTCCAGTTAAATTTTTAAAATTGGCCTTGCTAAACGCCACGAATGCTGAGTTTTTACAACGTTCCACCTTACAATACACTTACATATGTATGTTCCAATCAGCAAAGGAATGGTCCATATTTGAGAACATTTTGATTTATTATGATTTAGATTTAATATTGAGAACGTTTTCCAATGTTAGTGAAAAAATTTAATTTGTAATATGTATTTAGTACTGTGTAAATGTGTGTGAGTACATATGCCAAATCGACTCTTAATCTTTAAATTTTGTTTAATTCATTTTATGAGCCGCTTTTAAAAATTAAAAGAAAACTAAATAATATAATTTACCTCTTCGTTCGCTCCAGCTGCGCTAATGAGCAAAACAATTGTTAGGCAGATGATCTTCATTTTTCTTTGTTTGGTTTTTTTTTTCAGGCTTTGTTTTTTTATGCACAGAAGCGGCGCAATTAACGCTCACTCATACTTTGCTAAGCAAAATACTAAACTTTTCAACTTTAAACAATAGCACACAAAAAATTAATTT
Source organism: Leucophenga varia (assembly GCA_018903435.1). Taxonomy (NCBI): domain Eukaryota; kingdom Metazoa; phylum Arthropoda; class Insecta; order Diptera; family Drosophilidae; genus Leucophenga; species Leucophenga varia. The sequence continues at coordinate 1,875,575 of JAEIFJ010001427.1, forward strand.
GTTGTATCACTTTTATTAGAATATGTAATATAAAAATAATGGTTTTATTTGAAAACGTAAAAGGTTTTGCTACTTCACACCACAACGAACCAAATCTGAATGATATGATAACAAATACATATATTTCGTTTAGCGGATACAGTGTCAGCGAAATCAATGTATCAACAAATACCAGAGTCGGATTTTTAAACATTTTTATTATTTTAAATACATATTGTTTTAAAACTAAAATCTGAAGACTTCACATTTATGTACATAAGAATATGTATCTAAGAATACGTATAAGTTGTTTTTACTTATTCTTCTTTAATTTTATTTTACCATTTTAATTTACCATATTAATGGTTTCTTTTTTAACGGAATTAAGTGAATAGCGATGCTTTGTGACATTTAAATTAATTGCATTATGTATTTCGATCTTGCTGTTTTTTGTATACTATTTTGGGACAGTATATTTTTTTTAGTTTTGTGGAATATGTTCAATAGTTTTTTAATTAAATTTCATTAAATAAATTTTATAAATAAATTTTAATTAAATATTCATTGAATTGTATCATCTATTGATATATAGTAAAATGTTTTCTCGACCAGAAAAAACAAAAGTTGTGAAATCTACTTTGACTTAATAGAAAAATTCATTAAAAATAAACAATGTCACAAAATGTTTGCTGAAAAAACAATGAATAACGGTAACGATAGCAACAAGAACAAAACAATTTAGATGGCTAAATATTGATAAAGCATAAAATTTTTCGAGTGCACACAGTTAAACATTAGAAAATTATAATAAAACACAAATGTCTTCGCATAGTAGTCGTGCTTTCCTAAATTCTTGCATTAAAGTGCCCATCGACCCTTGCAACAATTGTCCAGCACCTATTTATAATCGTCCAAAAATTTATTTGTCAAATGACCGCTCTAAATTAGGGGCTGTTGTAACGACTCTAAAAAAAGTAACAAAATTAAATGACGAAGATAGAGAATCAAAGACGGAATCGGAAGGCACATGGTCAAATGCAGGCATACGATCTCTAGCAAAATTTTACGATAGTATACCGGGTTAGTGCTTTGTTAAAACATAGATTCAATATGCTGAAATTAAAATTTATTATGAACAGATTATTGTGAAGTTAATCACTTGCCCGAAGCCGAGTTCTACTCAACTTTAGAAAGCTTGCGTACTACCAGCAGAGAATTACGAACACAGTCAACGCTTTTGGATCCTTGCATTACAAGCTCTAGTACGACATCTTCCCTCTCTACATATCTTGGTCTAAGCAAAGTTAAGACTAAAAAGAAGAGACAGGGAAGCGCTAAATCTGGAACAAGCAGAAAGAAATCTACGCACAGGAAAGCAATAATTGTCCCCACTGTATGCGACAAGACGAGTGTTTTTCCGCATCCTAATGTTGTTGCATCTACCAAAACGCCATTAACGGATGACTACACCAAGTGCTTGCGTGGCCTTAGTAGGCTTAATAATTTTAAACAGGATTTTGCGGCCGAAGTGGAAGATTTTAGGCGCACGCTACAAAACTATGAAATGGAATTTAAACGTACGACCTCAGACAAGGCATACGAACGCCCTAAATCGGGTTGTAGCACATCAAAAGATTCGATATCAAAGGAAATAACCAATGTTACAACCACCGAATTTATTGGAATCACAAAGACACCACAAATAGCAAAGCAATCGCCAAAGTAAGGTAAATGAAAGTAGTTATTAAGCAGTATCTCTTATATGAATTTTTTATTTACAGAGCAGCAAAATCCACTGTGCGTCCAATTAATAAATCTATATTAAGAGAAAGCCTGCGGAAATGTTATTCTGTTAATGATTTGGATTCATGCTCTGGTGATGTTTTGATTTCGCCACTGAATTCTGAGCAAACGCTCCTTACACGAGTACACCGTACTGAACTTAGCAAATATTTTCCACCAAAAAATTCAAATAAAACGTCTATAATTGTGGCAACGTCGCCGTCAACACAGTCGAAGCGTAGTAGAAGTGCATCTTGCCGAACATCACAAAGGCGAAAAAAGAAAGGAGAAGCAATAGAGAAAATACCTTTTACAGTTTTTCAGATCTCATCCCCAAAGCATGAAGCAACATTGCCAGTACATCCGGTCGCCAGACCAAATCTAGCAGCGACTTTACGCGCTGAAGTAGCCCGGCGCAAGGTTAAAGAATTAAAAAATAATTGCACTTATCACGATACGACCCCGCAATTTGATTGGGAGGTTCGGAAGACACCAGCATGGAAGTCATTGACAATGAATGAGCCTCATAAGGCTATACTTTCAATACGTCTAGCAACACGAAAATCAGAGCAAGCACTCCAACAGCGTCAGTATGAACTGCAGCAAGATTTGATGCGACAGCGTGTTAAATCTGCACCCCTGTTACTAGAAGGTGAAACATTTTGGGGACCAAATGTAGGCAAGTTAACTCATCGTTGTCAGCGGGAAGGTATGCGTCACTTATGTGAGAGTAAACAGCGAAGGCAGCAAAAAAAAAGCACCTGCCAAAGCAGTCGATGCGTTACAGCAACTAGTCATACAGCCGAACTCAGTAGCATTAAGAGCTGTACCGGAGAACATGAGATTGCCAAAATAAAACAGCTACGTAAAATATATGGTACCAGTGGTAAGTCTTGTTCTTCGCGAAATTCGCAACGTAGCTCTAGTGAAAAACATAGTACTCACTGTACAAAACCTGTACAAGAGCAACCGGATAGTGGGGACGATTTGTGCAGCGTTGATCGCGCATTTCTATAAACCACAATTTAGGATGAAAATTTAGTTATAAATAAACTTTTGTTTCGAAGCGTGTGTACACTGGATTTTATTTAGATTCTATTTTAATGTCAATTTAAGAGATTCAAAGTTGTTGATTACCGTGTATTCGATCTTTTCATCATCTGTAAACGGTGAGTTGCCAGTTCGATTTAATAATACGGTAGACATTCCTGCGGTGCGAGCAGCTTCAGCTTCTAAAATACAGCAGATTTAATGTGATATACATAGTTTTACTTTGACTAGTGTACCCACCTCCCACTATATCTGTTAAAAATAAGATATCTGAAGGTGGAACATCCAAATGCGTTGCTATCGTCCTGTACGATGTTGATTCTTGTTTGTGCCCAACTTGTGTGTCGAAATATGCACTGATATATGGCATTAGATCACCAAAAATTGTATTACCAAACAATAGCTTCTGTGCTTTTACACTTCCGCTTGAGTAGATGGCAGTGGATAGTCCTGTTTTTTGCCATTGTTTAAAAGCTTCTGGTACATCATTATAGACACTAAAAAACTTTTTTTTAGTTTTATAAACATACATATATTTATAATGGTTTTGAAACTTACTGTCCCTTAAGCGCACCATCTTCATAGCCCTTTGCCCATACCAAACCCTGTAATGTTTTTAACGGGGCCACCTTGAGATCTTCATCAATGAGGTAACTTACGAAGCTTGTTAAACTCTCAATGTCTCCTTTAGGCCAATTATTTTCCCTTATGTATAAACTATATTGTGGCAATTCCATCAACTCGTTAACAATTATCTTAGTTTGATCCAACAGCCAAGTGTTCTCCAAATAGGAACGAGTATGAATCTTTGCATAGGGAAAAAGTACATCCTAAAAAAGTAAAACAAAAATGCCGCAATTCCGTCTATTTAAAATATTGCTTAATTTAGAATTTGACATTTAAACTCTCTTATCAATTGTGTTAATGTGTTAAAAATGTTACACATAAAAATTTAATATAAGAGTAGATAAGCACATAAATTTTATTTCCTCTAACATAAATATGTACATAAGTAACTATGTATTGCTATACGTATGTACATACATACATATCTATGTATGATAATTTACATATTCATGTACTCTACCAGGTTTAATGTGAACTGTATAATATTACCTTAACAAAACTAATGGACGTAGTGGTTCCTTCAATATCCGTAAGCACAATTTTTATTGGAAGATTAATCATCTTGTTTGTTGGTATTTCAGTTCTATGAGAATAAACAATTCCAACAATTCAAGTACACGCGCCAACTTTACTTGTCTCCTGCTGGTGCCGCTCCTGTTGCTTTGTTGTAAGTTAGTAGCTTTGTTTTATTTCCCAATATACATATGAATATACTTATGTGTATGTATACAAATTCAAGCTAATTTTAAATGCATTTCATGTTCAATTATTAAATTAAACAGCGAAATTTAACGTGATGATGAGAGATCTTCTTCTTACTCTTAGTGGTAGTGCGAGTGCGATAGGTATAATGTTAGCATTTACGGTGAATGAAAAAACAAGAACAAGAAAAAGTCGGTTGTATATACATATATTTATACATTATTATATATTATATATTTACATTAAAAAAAATTAAAGTTAAATACTAAAATACTTATGTACACAAATAGCGAAAAGGTGCAGTGAAAAAAATCTTAACTGAATATTTAAATAAAGCCCTAAGAACAACACCACTAAAGATATGCGAGTAGCAAAAACAAATTATATTGTTGATAATTTTGCCAACAACAAATAAAGTGGCCTACGTGATTAAAGAACGCAAAGTAAATTTGTGATTTACATTCTTCCCCCCGTTTGTCGTCGTTAATAGAAAACAGCTGAAAGCAGAATATTGCTTTATTAATGTACATATGAGTATTTGTACGGTAGATATTGAACACCTCCCCTCGTGCGTTCGCTTCCACAAATACCTGCCCGCCGTGCACGGTCTCAAGGTTAAATACAATCGAAAAGAAATAAGAGCAAATCAACTAAAAGCGGTAGGAAGCAGTTGAAGAAAATTACAATGATGGTCGCTCTCACCATCGTAGAAAGGGCAACGCAAGGACACGAACGAATTTATATGATAAAGGCATAACTTATTTCATGTTTATTAAATAGTGCATTATGGATAAAACTACAATAACGCCCCCGTTGTTCGATCTGTGGTACTACAGATCATCTTTTGCGTTGTGCAAAGTGTAAATCGAGTTTCTATTGCTCAACAGCACACCAGCACATGGACTGGCCTAGTCATAAGCAGGATTGTCGCATTTTGGCGCGACAAAAGAGTAACAAAATGTTACAACTGCAACAAGCAATAGCCGCTGCCACACTAGATAGCGATGGGGGGTGGAGGGGTTGCAGGAAGTATGAGTAGTGCAGGCTCTAAACCTAATTGTTCAACCGCAAACTGCTCGACTGTACAAATGATAACGCCAAACATGCCGGCACCGCAAGAGCACCAGAGTTCGAACTCTTGGACGAATGTGATAGACAATAAGTTTACAATTCTACCGGTAGAATTTAAATGTGAAAATAATATTTCGTCAACATCAACTTGTACCTCGAATGTAAGTAATAGTAATTACACAAATGGGATTGCCGCCGATTCGTTGTCTTCTAACATTTCTGATGGACAGCAGGCCAATGTCCTTCAAATAAATCAAATACAAGCAGCACATAATCAACAGTTTCATAAACCGTCTGCGCAATCGTTACCTCCGCTTTTGTATAACAACCAAAATGGCCATAACGAGAAGAGCTCTAGCTATCAAATTGGTCTTGCTGATGAAAACTTTATAGGCAATGCAAAGTAAGTTGATATTTTTTTTTTTTTTTGTAATGGTAAGCAAAATATAATTTGTGTAAATCTATAGATGGACAGTTGTTGATGTGTCACATTTACATAATTTTGTTTGTTAGTATAAATGGAACTTAAAACATTTAATTGCCACAAGAAAACTCAAGTAACTACTTAGTCGAAATCCGCTCTCCTAATTTGTTTTACCAATGAAAGGTTTTGATCATGATCCTTCATCTTTGTAATATCTTCAATTGGATTGCCAACAACGTCCCATGCATTTCGTAGATAAGGATTAATTTTCATTAAACTACGCTTGTCTTCGTCTGCATATATAATTGCAACAGCAGCTCCTGCAGCCTCAATCATAGCCAGCACTAAGCCACCTACAAATGCATTGTTAGCCATAGCCTTCACGCCATTGCGTGCAGCAAGTACTCCGCCCGTAGCTGCACCACTTAAAATTGAATTCCACGAGTCCTCTTTTTGACGATAATAAACCAAAGAACAGTCTACGGTACTGAATGTCGCGCCCCATACTGCAAAACTGCCTGCGATCATAGGTGTTTTCATTTTTACTGCATCTATACCGCCATAAAGTGCCCGTGTAAGTCCGGAGGGTGCATTGCGAAATCCTCGTACGTATTGAAACAATGAGCCTCCAATGCTACCCATCATAAACGCGCAGCCACAGTCTTCGATGATGCGAACGGGACACGGTTGACGATTATATTCGACCATTTTTTGTTAAATTTACGCTCTAGGGATTCGTGTTTACGTAGATATGTCTGTAGAAGTAAAATTAGAGTTTCAACACTTTTCAGATACTATTTTATGAAAATATATAAAATTTTTCACTATTTTTTTGTTTTGAATAACTTGTAGAAAGATTGTGTGATTTCACATGCTTTGACATTTAAAAATTCGCTTAAGTGAGTTTAAATAAAATTTTTAAATTTCTTTTCATATCCCTCATCTATGAAAGTTATGTTCCCCGTTGAATTATTAAATTTGTTCGATTAAAGTTTTTTTTAACAGGAAAACTAATTTTATTTAGTTTCTGTGGGGTATTTAGGACCTATAGCTGTGTTTTGGTAATTTATACTAACTTTATGTTTTAGTTTAAGTTAAGATGTCCATGTAATTTGTTTTTATTTTTTTTTTTTAAAAAAATAGTGGGCCTAAACTGATTTCAATGAAAGTTTGTAGATTTGTTTTTCTTAATCCAACTTAAAAAATAGGATAAATGTCATTTTGGAAAAAGGGCGGCGGGGCGTGACACCCATTGAATCGGTCATAAATTAATCGTATATTACCGTAATATTTATTAGTTGTGTATTTTTTTAGTTCAACTTAGAAGATAGGATATATATCGTTTTGGAAGAATGGGCGGTGGGTGTGGATCCATAAAATGTATACAGAAATTTAGTTTATTTTTACAAATAAACTGTTCTTATACAACAATAATGTGTATTTGTTGGTTAGCTCTATAAAATCCTCATTTATATATATATACATTATTGCGTCTGCTATGCTTCTTTCTACATGTTGGATTAAAATTAATATGCTCTTTTACCCAACGGGTACAGAGTATAAGATATATGAGATAGCCCCACAAATCTTTCTACTGCGTTGGGCTAATCGGAACGGAAGATTTTATTTCATAGATTAAAGAATTTCCTTCAAGACAAGCTATCGAATCGATTTAAAATCATTGAAATAAGGCGTCTGAAACAAAATTTGTTCCGAAGAGCTCCCTAATTTTTATTATTCTGCACTTCAAATGATTGTATATACTTCAATATTTTTTGTCGGGGTAGCACCACCAAGATACATAAGAAAAAAATTGAGTTGGTGACGAAGGAAATAAAATTAATAATAAAAATAGAAAAATAAATTTAACAATGAAAAGCATGTCGCTATTTTTGGTATAATTAAATTTAATAAATTTGTCATAACAAATTTAAAGAAGTACAACAGACATATCTTTCTGCAAATACTTATCCTCGCTTGCAGATTTAGTATTACCTGCATATGTGTTTTCAGTATTAAATGATCGGTCAGATGCATCTATTTATTTATGTTTTTGCATTAATTTTATTAATTTTATAAACACCTACAATTCTAATACGCTAGTGAGCTACCTATGCGGTTGTGTATCTGTGTACTGTTTGTGCTACGTGATTGCGCTCATGAGCGTTTTGATTTTTAAACACTAAAGACCGGGAGAATAAGTCAATAACCATCTATACATGTATGATTTCTACAAAAAGACTTGTTGCGGCAATTCCAATGCGTTAAAAATATTTCACGACAAGGTAATCGAGAACATATGTACTTTTTATATAGTACTACGAATCTTTCTAAAATGCGATACAAACTTTCCGATAAATTGATAATAACCTTTTAATTATAAAAATATGAAAAATGTTTACCATAATTTATATACACGCCACACATAGTTTGAAAGGGTACATTCAGTTTGTCAAAAAGTTTGCAACGCATGAAAGGAGACACGGTAGATTCCGAAAAGTATATACATATATATTCGAATTCAGCTCAACGAGACGAGCCGATCTAGCCATGACCGTCTGTCTATAGTAACACGTTTCATTTTCTCAGTTTTAAAGATATTGAGATAAAATTCAAAACTTAAGCTTTTCTCAATCCTTAGAAGATATATTGTTAAAACCAAAGTGCCACGCCCATTTTTAGACAAGCCCTCATAAAAATTGTTTAGTTTTTATTAATCAAAAATGATTCATTTATGAAGCAATATTTTTCAAAGACTGACCCCTGGTTGAGGTGGGACCACTGTAGCATATAGCCGCCATACAAAACTACTGCCAATTTTTGTGTTTTTATATGAAAAATAATTTATTTATGAGGCGATTTGTGTCAAATACGGTAAAAAAACTTCTTATATCAATCCATGTTTAAAAAAGGACCCATGGTTGAGGTGGTATTACTATAACATATAACTCTTATAAAAATGTACCTATAATTTTTGAGTATTTATATGATAAAATGTTTATTTATGAAGTGATTTATTTCAAATAATGAAGTTAACGTTTTTTCCCTTGCTTTTTTTTTTTTGTTTTGATTTATTTGTCTATTTCCTGTATAAAGTATAACTATAATTTTGTGGTTTTGGCCCTTTTTACAAATTGGTTTCTACTGTTGATGAAACCACATCTTATATATGTATGGTCAACTTGTCAAAACTTATTAGTCCAACATTAAAGAGGTGTCGATATTCTTTCTTTAAAATTTTTTTTTTTTTTTATTTTAAAACATTTTTCTTATCAACTATTTTTCCACACATGTGTACTACTATTTAGTTGTATTTGTATTTCCTCTCTTCTCTTCGTTTGAGCGTTTTCGTCGTTTTGTTGCTCATTAATTTGTCATACGTGGTGCCGGTTTTTGTGGAGTTTGGGGTCGCTCGCATTCACATTTTAGGTGTAAGAGTGTACAGTTCGCCTGAAACACTTCCGTGTTTTGAGTTGAAATTAAATTACTAAATAATTGAATATTTAACATAAACATGATGTGTACGTGAAATGTTAACAACAACTGCAATTGGATGAGATCACTGAAAAAAAAGAAACAGAATATTATATTATGTAAACAAAAAGTTATTAAGATGCAAAAACCAGCAAACTACAAAAATTTTACATAAATTTATTTTTTTTACATACCGCCAGCGTGCCTTCGTTTTCCTTCGATTTGGCAATTCAGAGAATAAATTAAGCTTTCTATGTTATCGTTCTACAGGTCGACTGTTTCTCTAAATAAATCATACAGACATTTGAAAAGATTATAAAGCTGTACGTGAAGTCGTATGAAAGTTACAAAATTCTAAACACAAAAAAAAAAAAAAACTTTGAATAAATCAAAAAATTACATCTATTTATAGAATCTCTACATTATGCTTTCTTGCTTAAAATTAATTTTGTGATGTGCTATATATAAGGAATAATTAGTTTTATAGTAAAACTGTGCTCCATATTCTGTGGGTTAAAACATCGAAAATTTCTTATTCAAAATGATCACCTCAACTTGTACAACGGACTATAATAATAATAATTTCTTCAAATGTTCCGCGCATCCTGCCAATGCTGAACAATATTTTCATGGAAGCACTTTGGAGTGGTAATCAGATAAAATAAATGAATTTTGATTTTTTATATTTTATTAAAATAATGTATAAATTGAAAACAAAACTTTTTATATAAAATTTTAAGACTGCCCATTAAAAAAAATATACATTTGTGCAAAACTTCTACAATATTTTTATTATTTTTATAAAAAATGCATATGCTTAAATAAGGAAATAAATAATAAATAAGAGAACGTTAACTTTTTTTAAATAATTAATTCAAAAAGTTAATTTGTCATTACTTTGTAGCTTTTTTCAATATAACATTATAAATTTTACTAACTAAGCTTTCAAACGTGCCTACGTGACTTATACAGATACCATAAATTGTTGCAGTTTATGGAATATTCATAAATGTTTAACTTTATTTGTAAATAGTAAAGACTGACTTACTTATTTCAAAAATTTAATCTAATTGTCCCTATGTAGTATATTTCTTTTAATATATGTATTTTATCGTGATAAAAAAAAATTTAAAAAAAAATCTTACCTTTTGAACATATGTATTTTAAAGAAAATATTTATATTTTCAAAGTTCATGCATATATACTGCTAATTTATTTCAGCGAGCTACGCTATGAAGGTTTGTGTCGCAATATAATCAATGATATGAATCAGTATGGTTTATCAGTAGTTGATGATTTTCTCGGTATGGAAAAGGGTCTGCAAATATTAAATGAGGTGCATCGCATGTATAACGCTGGCGTTTTTAAGGTTATTATAAAATAAAAAATTTCTAAAGCAATATCTTTGAAATGTCAAAAGTTTAATTGCATTATATTGTAGGATGGTCAATTAGTCAATAATATAAAAAATGACAAAGATCTAAGAACGATACGCGGTGATAAGATTACATGGGTCAAAGGACTAGAACGAGGATGTTCAAATGTTGGATATCTTATCAATCAGGTAAGTGAAAAGAACATATTTATATATGATAAATTATTATTTTTGGTTTGCATTAAATTTTTCTTTTAGATTGACGCAGTTATTTATCGAGCCAATACTATGAAAAATAATGGCATATTAGGCAACTATAACATACGAGAAAGAACAAAGGTATGAGCGAAAAGAAAATAATTCTAGCAGCATTAAAGAAAAAAAAAATTATTTGTATATATACATATACTATTTACCAAAAGGGCCTTCCCTTAAACTGTATAATGTCCCGTAAATGAAAAAAATATGTCCTAAAAATGGTTTCACTTTATTTTAGGCTATGGTTGCCTGCTATCCCGGCTCTGGTGCGCATTATGTAACACATGTGGATAATCCTAATAAAGACGGACGCGTTATTACAGCTATTTACTATTTAAATATCAACTGGAATGTGATTGAGAGCGGTGGCATCTTGCGGTTAGTTTGGTCAAATTTAGAGTTTTATGGAAAATTATTATTTATTTATTTTCCAAGCAGCATTTTTCCAACATCAAGTAATACCATTGCTGATGTTGCTCCTAAGTTTGATCGCCTTATATTTTTCTGGTCTGACAAACGCAATCCTCATGAAGTCCAACCATCGCATCGTACGCGTTATGCGATTACTGTTTGGTATTTTGATGCGAATGAGCGCGAGGCAGCTTTAAATCGCTGCAAAAATCAAAATGATGTAATTACAAATAAAGTAAACCAATCGAGAACGAAAACAAATACTGTCGCAGTATTAGCACAGCCCCAGTCGACGAATGCAAACTTAAATAGTGGAACAATAGTTAAAGCTTCGATGACAAATGGGGAATCAGCTGCTTTCACAAAGCCAAAACAAGAGGAAGCAGATTCAACAACGTCACCTGCATTGCATGCGAATACTTTAACGGATTCATCACTATCATCGAAGCCAAACTCATGCGTAACTACACCAAATACAAGCGAAATTTTCACGTAGCACCATGAAAATGACAGTTTTGTAAACCAGGTCCTTCAATTATATATTGTATAAAGTAAGCACTTACACGTCGAGTCTAGAACCGAAATATAAAAAAAATATGTAAATGAATATAGTCGAAGAAGCGCATCTTATCTAGTTTTAAAAAAATGAGTACATAGATTTAAACATTATTGATATATAAATTATATATATATATATATATATATATATATATATATATATATATGTATATATATATGTATATATGTATGTATATATATATATATATATATATATATATATATATATATATATGTATATATATATACACATATATATCTGTACGTATACAAAAACGAAATCAAATTTAATCAAAGCTCCTTTAGCCGTAAAGAATAGTTTATTTTTCTTATAAGCCCAAAAGTATAAGTGGTTAACATATTTCATAAAAACGCTTCTAAATTATTTTATACGGATTGTTTTTAGCTAGCAGCAAAGTATTACAAAATGTATAAATTTTATGCGCATTGTGAGAAATCGCTCTCTCGATGGGCCGTTATCACTGTGTCCATTGACCTACTATATAAAACTTTAGGCAAAATTATTATTTGTTTGAACTTATCTATAATCAACTCTCACTTATACAATAAAATATTAGATAACTTAAAACAATATCATTGATTTATCATTTAATGTTTTGTATTGTATTAAAATGCCTATACATAGTTTTGTTTTGAACCAAAATTTAAAGAAATTATTTAAGTTGTATAGAAAAGAAAAAAGATATTTAATAAATTATTTCGAAACGAATAAAATTGTGTTTTAAATATGAAATTGGTTATTTGAAAAATTATTTCATATGGCTGACTGATTTGTATTTATAGGGAAATACTTACTTATATGTTGGCTTCTGCAAACGTTCTGAACAACTGTTTTGATATTTGAATATGCTCTTTATTTTCAGAAAAATATCTTGTTTTATAATGACTTTACATTTATATATACGTATTTATATATGTAAACATGTGTGCATATATTTTTAATTTTGTGGTTGAATACAACTTTTACACATTCACTTCTATTTATTATTTTGTTCTATTCGGAATCGTGTGTTTTGTTTTGTGTTAATATTACATTTTTTGTTTAATTTAACTTCCATTTAATAATTCCTTTTATTTTTTTTTTTACATTACAAATTGCTCACATGAATGAGGCTGTTAAATTTATTTTTTTTTTTTGGCAAAATTTTTTGTTAAGAGAACTTTTATTTTTGTATAAATAAAATAAAATTTATAAACATGTATATATTTTCTGATCCAAATAAATTTTTGTTTAATTTTTAATTCAGCTTTTTGACTAGTGGTTTAGGTGCAATTTTTATGTACAGTTTTCTTGGTTTCCTTTTTTGTTAATTTTTTTTTATATTAAATGCTTACGCATTAAACTTTTGTGCATTGCAACTTTGCTATTTTTTAAACTGGCCATTTTCACTACATTTGTAAATCGTTTGATAATTTATTTTATTGTTGTTTCCAGTTCGGTTCATTTAGACATTGTTTATTTTTCACCTAAAAGTGCACGCCTTAAAGGAAGAAATTTTTCCAATAAAGAACAAAAAATAAAACCTTTTTTCAAAATTAAATTTAAAGAGATATTTATTCTTAAAAAAAATAGAGTATCTGTTTATTATTTTTTATTCTCTCACTCAAAAAATATGATAAAAAATATTTATATCAAATAATTTTTTAAATTAAGAATGAACAATTGAATCACTCTCTTCACTTTTTCTCACTTAACATCCTTACTCCATTTATTTAACAAATCAAACAACATTTAATACAATTTAATAATACCGCTTATTTATACTCGCTACAAGTAGTGTGTATGGTAATATCATTTAGCGTTAAAGGAGACATAGTAGATCCTATAAAGGATATATTTTTATGCCCGTCCGTCTGTATTGTTTGAAATTCGAAACTAAAGCTTTTTTGGCATAGTTCCTATACAATATTACCGTCCATTTTCCAATTTGGTAATATCAATTCCAATGTCCACTAAGTGAACACTATCGATATGCCAAGAAACGAGCTAATGTAACATAAACCCTCCGTACAAATTTCGGTTCCACCATAGTTAAGGTTTTTCCTTGTATTATATTCAATTTATTAAATTATTGCAATCGCTTTTTTTAAGTTATATTTTTGAGGAGTTTTTGGCGTATTATTTTCTGGAACAACTACAAAGTTGTGTGGATATACATATCATCACTAATCATCATCATTATAATTTACTAATATTTTTTTTTTCTGTTATAATTTTATTCATTTTTTTAATTTAAGTTCAAAGATTTAGCTCTGTTTTAATGCAAGCATGTTTGAATTAATATAGAACCTAATATCCTTTTGATGAACATGAACGACTTGCACAAAAAATGTTTTTAATCAAAGCTAAATAGTATAAAGGCCAACTACTTGCTAATTTTGTCATTGATTTACATATATGTATATATATATTTTTTCTATAAACAATTTATTTATATTTAAATATATTTTTTTAATGAAAAATTTTACATCACAATAAAACTTTTAACACAAGAAGCGACAACAATTTTTATTAACATTTTATTTATATATTATTATTTTTTTTAGAATTTTTTTTTCATTTTTTAAATGTTTTATTTTTATAGAATTAATTTTGTTTTGGTATGAACCAGTCTACAATTTAATTGACAGTAGTTACAATTTAATGTAATTAATTTATATATGTTTACTCCAATTATTATTTATTTGTTTTTATACACAAAAAAAACATATTTTTTTTACTACTTGCAACACAACAACTTTCATTGATAACATTAAGAAAAATTATTAATTACATATATGTATGTATATTGTATTTTTACATAGTTTGTTTTTTGCTTTGCTTTGTGTAAAGCCTGTACGTAAAGTATATAATTTTTTTAAACATTCTTAATAGTTTTTGGTTTTCCAAAATTTCTATATCAGAATTTTTATATCTATTATTATGTATTGTTTATAAACAAAGATATTAATATCATTAACGCTGATCTAGTTCATCATCATTTATTAAAGAAAACGATAAAAGTTTGATGAATGTTTAATTTTTAAAAAAAAAATTTTAACAAGACTAAAGAAACGAAAAAGGGTTTTATTCGTTTGGTTTAATATTTAGTTATCACACAATTTTGATATATTCAAAAAGAACGTTTTTTTTTCATTCTTTCATTGAGTGTTCTACCACGAGCTTTTTTATTTGCAAAAGAATTTGTTTTACCAATATCATAACTAAAACAATAATAACTAAAAACAATGGTTAAAAAACGTAATAATTAATCCTAAAAATTTATATATAGTAAGTATGATGAGAAAGTAAATAGAAACAGGCAAATAAAATTGCATTTCATGAGAAGCGATGTCTATGCGAAGTGTATCAGAGATTTGCAGCAAGTAGCTTAATACTCGCCGTTGCTCAAGTGGCGCAGCCCACTTTTTCCCAACAGATTATATTAGTTTTAAATACAGTTGTATTGTATATTAACTACTAATATACAATTCATTTTTTTCTATAAAAGGGCTTGTTACCTCCCACTTACATTCCATTAACATGTATTTATCGAATATCATTCCTGTAGCTCAAATACTGGCAGAGTTATGACTATATGATTTTGTTTGTGTGACATATGAGACGTCTACCAGTTTTTCACAAAAATATACAACCTAAAGACTTCCCCTGAAAGACATTTATGTTTAAGGTTTTCCTTATTTTTGAGTGATATGTACCGAAGCTTTTGTTCAACTGAAATTGAATGTTTTCCTTTATTTTTATTTGTTCACGAATTTTTAAATTTATTTGGTCAAGATATTATAATATCAAAAAATTCAATGGGATATTATTCCAATGATTGCCTTTGATTTATTTTCAACCAATAACATTCACACTGACTAAGTCTTCGTTTCTGCTTGACTTTCTTGAAACTAAATTTTAGTGCATAATTTCACTTTTTTTTTTTTTTTTTAATTCATTGCAGGTATCTGATATGTGCATATGTATATAAAAATGAATGTTTGTCTGTTTGATTACTGAAAGTTTTTCTAGTTTAAATATTATAAAATATATTAAGGCTAGTCTAATTGCAATATTTCGACTTGTGTATGTACTATATGTATGTTTATCAAATGGCTTTTTCTGATTTGCTTTGATTTGAGCTTTGCCCAAAATGCTACTTCTGTTTCACTTTGTGAGCGAACTTTCGTGTCTTGTAAGTATTTATTAGTCTGGTGTTAAGTGGGATGAAAGGGAGTAAGCACGAAAATAAACTTAAATCAATAAGCATTCGAGTGCATTCTTTTGACGAATAATGTGGATTAAACTATCTCAATGTCAGCATCGTCATTTTTCACAAATTTGATGTTGCAAATTAAAGTTTCATGGATTCATTTTATATAGCAAAGAAAAAAAAAGATATACAAATTTTATTAAGAAATGTGGTAGAATAGCGCGGTCTTGTGACATTAGGAAAATAAAACAATTGCATTTAAATATTTTATTATTCTCTTATTAACTTTTTTTTTTTACATATAATTTTTTTTTTTTTTTTTGTTTTAGCAAAATTTTACAGATTGTATAATTTGATAAACGCGCATTGGTCTCAAGGTTTTTTTTAGGTTTTTTATCTCTTCATGAAGTGTTTTTGAATACTTTACGTTTACGAGTATTTTTTTAAAAAGATAGTTCTTTAAAATATTTGTAAAATGTCGATAGAGTGTAATACAATACACTATATTCAGTTAACAAGCGTTCTTGTTCTATTTTAGTCTTTTTAAAGTTTTTTTTTTTTAAGAATAACTCTGTTGAAGGGTTTAATTATCGTTACTTACATTCTTAGATTTTGCTGAAGCTCAAGACTAGCGAATCGAGTTATATGTATGTTATTCTGCTATCAAAAATGTTTTATCCAGTACATATATTTTTAAAGTATATTTTAAAAAATTTATTTGATATTTTTCGATTTGTTTGTGGTTAAATAACTAAAAAAAAATTTACAGTTTTCAGATTTATAATTTTTTTTTTTAATTATCACTTGGTTTTTTGATTTCAGTTTCTTGAGTATTTTTTGTGTGCGTGTTATGGTATAAAAACGGACATCGTGTTGTATAAAAATACAACATACAATAAATTAATTTATGTAAACGACAATGTTGAAAGAAAATTTTACCATCCGAAGTTTTGACGTTCTAAAAAAGTATAAATTCGTTTTTCGACAGAATATCGACTCTTGAATTCGATTGTATTTTATACAAGGACTCCTGTGTATATTTAACTGTTTATTTAAAAAATAAATAAATAAAAAAAAAGCACCAACTTCATGTCATTGCAAATGACATATTTTATTTATTTGTGGTAAATTTACACACGTTTAAACTAATTTCTCTTGGCCGTCTCTTTCTTTTCTAGTTTATTAAAACGTCAAACAATTTAATTATACAATTTTTTTAATCAAAATGATCACTGACAGCCAAATCACGGCTGTATGACTTACATTCATTCGACTTTTTATTCTCCGTCACCGAAAAAATGTAGTTTATCAATTAAATTTTCTATTGTATAATCTAATTTAAATTCATAATAAATAAAGTTCAAATATATATTTCCAGTTTTTGTCAACACACATTTTAAAGTGTATTTACAAAAAAGTGCTCTCAAATGTCAAAAGATTGTGGTCAAAAATGCCAAAATGTCAGCTATGTACACTTATGTTTATCTAGTCTCTTAGGGTTCAATTTGTTAAAACATAAATACATTGTCAAACTAGTGTTGAATGGTGACGGCCTCGTTATGTTACGTTTTGACTAGTTGAACCCTTAATATAAAAAGCAAAACTTGTATATAATAAAATTCTGCTTGTGAATTGCTTAATACATATCTCATAAAACTCGATTCCATGATTTATATTAAGCTTATAATTTAGTATACATTTTATTTTGTATGAACATTTTTTTCCTCATTTATTTCTTTAACAATTTCCTGACAGTATTTAGAGATAAATTCTCCATAAAAAACTGAAATGCGCTTCATATGTATATAAGACAGTTTTGTTGGAGTTTTATAGCCTTACACCAACTCATTACAGAAATTTTCTTCAAAACTTAATACCTTTCATATGTAAGTAAATACTTACTATAAGAAAGTGCGAGTTACAATTTAAGCAATTCGAATGATGGGCATTTAAGCTTTAGTTCTACTGAAGCCAACGTTTTATAATATGTATAAGAATAGTGTTTTTTTTTTTTTTAATTGATGAAAAGCTTTTTTTTTTTAATAAGGGAATTTTAGATTCATCTTCCTTGTTTGTATTTTATATATTTTCTTTGTAAATTTTCGTATTCTTTCAGTTACACATTTGGCAAATGTATTATGAATACTTCTGATGTATTTGATGTAATCTTGCACTATAGCAAACACATTGAAAGTTTATATTCTCAGAAAGACAATAAAAATATGCGACCATTTGATACTATATAGTATGCTTGTTTAAAGTCTTTACATGCACATTAATATATAATTTGTACACTTTAAAAATGAAGATTCAAGCGGGACTTTTGTTTCTTTGTTCTCTTAAAATATTTTACATTAAGGATTTTATCAAAAAAAAAGTTCGCAATTATTTTTTATTTCTTATCGTAAAGCCAAATTTTGTATAGAAAATAATAGCAATCAATAATTAAATTAAAAAATTTGTTTTTTGTTTAAATAGTGGTATATTATATTTTATAGATTTTTTTCTTAAGTATTATAATTTAATAGATCTTTATCGTTTGTATTCCTATTACATAAGATACATATACATTTTAAAATGATTAGCATTAACTAATAACTAACACAGAATTTTTTAAATAAAACGGCGCACAGAATACGATAAATAACTTCTACTACGTGTATTACAGTGTTATTAACATAAATCAATCATATTTCTCTCTTGTCTTTCTAAACATTATCATTTCACTGTTTTTGTATATTTTAAACAATCGACATTTTCTCTTTTGTTAACAATGGAACAATAAGTAATAATTATTAATAACTTTTTTCTTTTTCATAACTGCATGAATAAATAATTAATGCAAAATTAAAAAAGTCTTTTTTCTTCCAATTTTTTTTATCTTAAAAAATTTTAATTCATGCATAAATTATAACATTTTTTGCATACTTCATTTTTTATGTTTTAGTTGAACTTAGTAATTAAATGGTTTAAATGTATTATTTTATTTTATGTAAACTGTTTATTTTGGAGTGAGTGTGTATATGTGTGTTTTTATGATACTATTTTTTTCTTTTTAGATATAACACTAACATATATCGTAAATAACAATTTAAACATTTGTATAAAATTGTTTTAATACGTTTAGTTCTTTTTTTTTTTTTTTTTAAACCATCTTGAATAAAACAAATAAAATAAAAATTTGTTTTCCGTCGTTTTGCGTGCAAATTAAATTGATTTATGTAATGCTTTCCTTTTTAATAATTTCAATTAAATATTTTCTTTTCATTCATGTGTATAAGTATATGCGAACATTTTTGTTTTTTTATATTTAGCTTTTATCATTTGCTTTATTGCAAGCACATCAATAGTAATAATAATAATATATTGTAATTTTTCCTCTTCAACAGAAAATCATTTAAACAAATGCCCAGCATTCGAGTGTTTTGATAACAAAGTCTTCTTGTGGTGCCAAAGGCTCATTGCCGTAAGTGCTGCAGGATTGGGAACGTCCTTGATTTAGGTCACCATCGAGCCAAAGACCAAAGCGACCACTATAAAAATAAAAAAAAATTTTTTTTTTTAAAGCCGTTTTTTATGTAAATTACTTACTCTCCAGCACCAATTGACAGGCTTTCCATGTTGCCTTTAATGAAGTACATATTTTCACCAGTCCAATGGAATACTTTGAAACTAGGATTAAATTTATACAAAAGTGATTCACCAGTGCCATAAAAATGATCCGATACATGCAGCGCACACGAAGTAAGTGCACCAAAAACCTGTTATAAAATACATGTAAGACATTTTTCTTAATTTAATATTAACAATTAGTATTCACATTGTGTTCAGTATCTTCAATAACAATAAGCACTGGACTTTCTAATCGAGCCATTTTTCTGTATAGTGAATTCAACGCAAATCCATGTTGGGACGTGCTAAAAACCAATGTCCATGAATAACCTTCAGCTCGCGCTGGCAAATGACCGCACAGTTTTTCTCTATAAACATTTTGTAAATAAAAAAAAGAAAATTTAAATAAGTACAGAATATTTAAATGTATACAGTTATTAGTTTTCCTTAAGAAATTTAAATTTCCGAATTCTGTTCTTTTTATGAGCAGTAAAATACATATACTCCAAAATTTGTTTTTTCAATAGTATTTCTGCATCAAGTTTCTTACCGATGCTCTTCTGTCAGTATTTCCGTATTGCCAATTAAATCCGGAATAGGAAATTCTAAATCAAATGAACCAGTTGCAAATAGCGACGCCTTTCGGTAGTCATCTGTGCTCATAGACAGCACCTGTGTGCATTTTAAAAAATAATAGAAAATACAAAAAACATTATATTAGCAAATATGTTTATACAAAGTTATTTAAAATAATGACAAACTCAATGCATATGTTCTCAAATCCGATTTTTTTAAATAGTGCAAGGTGTGTACAAAGGAAAAAAAAATTGAAGTATACAATATTTCAAGAGGTGTAGAGATAAAAACATTGCAAAAAATTTAAGATTGCTCAATTGTTAACGAACGATTTTAGTGATGTTTTTGAACAGTGTACTTTTCAAACTAGTATTTTTTTTTATTTTTTTACTAATCTTGTGTTAGAAACATTTAAACAGAAATGGTCTACAAATTAAAAAGCTCGCTTAAAACAAATAACGAAGGAAAAATGTATACTGGCAATAATCAAACGTGAAAAACACACAATTCTAATGAATGTTTAATTTACAATGAATAAATCGAACAAGTGAACGTCATTCGTGTGTATTTGTGGTAATGATTCTAAAACGAGAAAAATTATCTTATGACTTTTTATTTCTGAACACAAAGAGATTTAAAGCTCGATTTACGATAAGCGACAATCAACAAAATATACTCCATCTCATTCTTGTATCAAATTCAATATTAGCAAATTTTTCAATTTTGCATTCTGCACCAAATTCTTATTTAATTCATACAATTAACTTCTTAAACATTCTTATAACATTGTTTAAATAATACTCTTTGTACATAAATATTTTTCACGTTTGTCACTTTATAGTAGGAACTTTCGTTCCATTATTTAATTTCATTAATAAACATAAATCGTGCCAGTGAATTTTGAGGTTCCATCAGTACTGGTTGACAATTGGAATTTAATTGTGTCCGTTGCTGGTGCTATATTTTATTTACTGATACTGTAATTCGTTGATTTACTCATATTCATATGTTTAGTATGATGCCTGCTTAGTATGACGCTGCATATTATATGCACGACTAATACGGCTTTCTGCAGAGCTTACTGCCATCCTTTGTGTTGCTGATAAACTTTCCGAGCGATTTTGTTGGGATTCCACATTCTTGTTTTGTGGAAGTCTTTTTGTTGACGACGCACCTATACTACATTCTGTCATTTTGGCTATTCCTTCGTTTGTATTGTCGTTTCCCTTTTTTGACAGTTCATTATTGTGACTCTTAGAAGCTAGTTTCGAATGCTTTAAACTTGCCTCTTCAGAGTTCATCTCTGATTTCTCATCGGATAAGTTCGAGTTGGTAGTTTTGTTTAGTTTGATCTTAACTGCAATCTGCTTGGGTATACTTAATTTATTTGTATTTGATTCTTTTGCAATTTTCTTGGCTACAGTTACCGTACCAGAGACGCCCGTACTAACGCCTTCCTTAGGTGTAAAGGGTATTGCGGCAGATATGTCCAATTGTTTTATTTCCTTGCCAGATTTGCTCGCTATTTTGATTTTTTGGATATCACTATGTTTTGGGTGATTACGGCGGGTGTCAAGTTTATCAGCTTTGCCTCTTACGCCGTTATTTATTACATCCATGGACTCACTAAAAACGCGCAGCGTAGCGCTCTTAGCATTCGCATTAAGTGTTTTACTATATAAATCATCTAAGCGCACTATAATTTCTTCCGGGTTATCTCGTTTTTGTCGAGGAAAATTTGGATAACGGTCGTCATAGCGTTCGTTGTCCGTAGGAGTGTTTAATATACTACTAGACTCCTTTCGTAGCTTCGACGGCCGATACAATTCACGCGATAGTGAATCCGATTGCTCGTCAACTCCATCCTTCGAGTTTTGTGAATTAAGGTGGGCCTTGCGCAACCTGCGACTATCGAATAAAAGCTTTTTCTCCATTGAACAGTTCATGTACATTTCGTTAAGACGTTGACCCAAACGCACCGGTTGGTATATTATTTCGTAGCCCTCCATCGGTTGTGGTTTCTTGGTACCAAGTGTGTTTTCTCTGATTACGTTCTTTAATGAAGTATTTAATTGTAAAGAACTTTTGCTCATCAATGATCTCTGCTGACGCGATAACGTTTTCGTCACTATGCCACTACTATTTTTTGGCATTAATCGGTCAAGCTGCGGATGTTTCCATCCATCAAACGGGTCGGGCTGTGACAATAGGAACAGCTTTGAACTCTTATTTCCTTTTTTAGTTCCCATAGCTGAGATAAATTCTTTAGTTGCAGGATTTACCGGCATCAGTTCTCTATTAATAGTTTCGCTTATCTCACGTGCATAAGCCGCAGTCCGGAACAGATGAGGTCGTGTTTCCATCGTCAGCTCAGTGTATTCGTTTTTGTAAGGAGCAGTGGTGCTTAACGTACGTTGTACACTCTTTAAAACTCTAGACGGCAAGCAATTACGATTCAGGCTGTTGCAGCTAGAGAACAATCCGGTTTTACCATATATTTTGTAAGAGCGCGTTTTACCATGAAATATACCATTAGAATCGTGGGGTGGACGCGAAAAACTCAGTCCTTGTTGTTGATTAACCAGCGTCTTTTTAATACCGATTACTTTACTTGGTTTCTTCACCAACAACCCATTTATTTTACAGCGGATAGAATGTAGTGGTGCACTTCCATGAAGAAGAGGCTTCAAACTTATGTTAATACTTTTTCGACTCATAATGAAAGCAATACACTTTTTTTACACTTTTATAATTTAAAAAAAAATACCAAAAAATTTAATATCTGGTGCAGCCAAATAGGAATAGATTTAACAAATTTGTAAATTTAGTTTTGTCTTTTTTTCAATGCCTACTAGTATTGTTGTTCAATTTTAGGTTAATGAAAAATAAATCATGACTTACTATTTAACATTTTTTAAAAAGATTTATTATCGCAAATATTTGATTTTTTGCAAATTATCGCAATTTCTTGATTTCGAGTATCCTCGACTGCAAGATACTCTGTATCCAATCTTTATGTACCTTAAATTAAATCCTTTCTAAGTACCATAGTTTATTGTTTTGGTTTTTCACACAAAAACTTCAAAAATTGGTAAATTTGTATGGAGCATATAACTAGAATTTTTTAGGACCTACCCACATTGGAATATTTCATTGGGACTATCATCGGCCTAATTTATACTAAATCTAGACTTCCTAGAACAGAAAACAAAGACGTTGCTATGCCAAAACCCAAAATCTTCGGGAAGATTTGTATTGGGCTAGAACACTTGACGGCTTAGGAGAGCCTAAGTTTCAAATATGATCTCTATCTCTTATAGTCTTCAAGATAATCGTTTTCATACGGCAGACATCATGACAGTCGGACGGATCGAAATAGCTAGGTCGACTCCCTTTTCAATACTGATCAAGAATATATATGCTTTAAAGCGTCTATTTAGCCTCATTCAGTCTGTTTCATACATTTGCACTAACTTAATATAACCTTTACCCTTCGGGTACAGGGTTTATAAAGTGTGCGTCTACAGTAGGCTTTCGATATCGAAAGGTTAACGCTTACGTCAACGCTAGTGGAAATTTCGCTGTTTTTTGAATTTGTCACGAATTTTATGTACCGATTGACTTAAACGTATTTGTGTGCTCTGAACTGAAACAAAATCATTTTGAATGTTAATGTATCCAGTACGTTCGTCTGATTTTGACACTTTGACACAGTTATTACGATAGTCTTATCATATTATTGAATGAAGCTAGCAAAGCAATATTATTTCTCAATTTTTTTGAAATATATTATTATTCGTTTTAATAATAATTTTTTAATAAAATATTCTGGAAACTTTTTTTTTAAAAAAGGATGAGGCACAATAATGTGGTTTAAAATTTAAGCTAAAAATACAGATATAACAATATTGTTTTTGAAAATATGTATCAGAAAATGAGAGGTTAGTTTGTATGGGGCTATATGTTATAGTGACCCGATCCTTATTGTATCAGTAGAATATACATTGGATGACATAAAAATTGTTTTTACCCCAAATAAAGTGAATACATTAAAAAATAACAACTATTTTCATGTAAAAACTCGAAAATCATCTGTAAATTGTATGGAAACTATATCTAAAAATAGGCGTGGTGCCTTGGTAGAAAATTTAAATGGGGGCTATACCTCAGAGTGGCCTTGGCATTCCGAATTAAACAAACAAACTGTCTAGGAGGGAGAAAAGCTTTAGTTTTAAGTTTCATCCTTACATCTTTAAAACTACGCGAATGAATCACCTTACAACAAACAGACGCATACGGATAAATCAACTTGTCTTGACGTGCTGATCAAGGATATAAAAACTTTATAGACGCCTCTTTAATGCGTTAAAAACTTTATTACAAAATAATAATAACCTCCACACTATGTGTGATGGATATTGTAGACAAATTTTTATCAACTCTTAATAATTCATGGTATAGAAGCTACATACACATATAGCACAGTTTTTAAGTATCTAGAATTCTGTATTTTTTGCCAATTTTAGTAATATGTATATACTTTTAAAGGTTTTTGTAATACCAGAAAACATAAAAACAAGTGTCAAGAAATAAAATATGTAACATATATGAATTGGAATTATTAGTTAATGTGCCAGGTGATCCATACACACGTAAAATAGTACATGTGAATCAGATCATAATATGGAAAAGTATTTTCTAATATTTATTTGTTTCACAAAGTTTTTTTTAAAGTTTTTTACTAAAATTTCTATCTGCAACTTAGTAACATTGCAAAAATTATTAAATACATTTCTGTATTTCATATGAAATTGCAAATTTACCTCACGATTTATGACGGGATTTAACAGTAATTCACACATCGCTTGAATTTCTTCAAATTAAAATAAAACACGCTGTGCGCATATTTAAAAGAAAAAAAGTTCGACAACTTTGTGATTGTCAACGACAACTTCTTACTTAAAATTTATATTTTTTCTTTTCATCCTATTTTGCACTTTAAACTCAACTGACTATATTCATTTATCTAAGGTCGCGGCATTTAAAAAAAATATTGTATAGTATACAGTATCACGATTTGCGCAACGTATTTATGACTCTGTGTTTGTTTAAATGATCATTTGTCAAAATGACCATCAA
Organism: Leucophenga varia; assembly: GCA_018903435.1. Lineage (NCBI taxonomy): Eukaryota > Metazoa > Arthropoda > Insecta > Diptera > Drosophilidae > Leucophenga > Leucophenga varia. The sequence goes on from JAEIFJ010001427.1 coordinate 1,900,830, forward strand.
ATGGTCAGCGTTTTTAACTCAAAAACGGTGAATGCTAAGCGTTCTATACTCATTTGTACCACGTCTAAAATCAAACTGACTAACAAATATTTCAAATAAACTGGTCAGAGCGCCTAAGTGTTATTCATTTTTTATTCACTTTACATCATCTTTCTCTTCAATTCTCTCTGCTACCAAGACTTAGGATCTCGCTCATTCGTACTCTCTTGTCACTCTTTATGATTTTATATTATTTCAATAAGTAATATTTTTTATACAAATATTTTAATTTTTTTTACAAAAATTTAATTTGTAAACGAAATTGCTTTATTTGTTATAAAAATAAAATTCATAAACGTGAAAAAACTTTTTTAAAATATAAATATGAATCGCATCTCAATTTCCGAGCAATAATTAATACAATATAATACATATAATCTGTTCGTTCTTCTGCTTTTTCTTATATTGTTTCTTTTATAAGTTTCAATCTTATTACCAAGAATATAGACTTGGTAAGCACCGATCAACACGTATTACGCCACTTGACATATTGCTAGGAGTCGAATAAAAATTTTTGTTTTTTATACCCGTTACACAAAGTGTAAACGGGTATATTCAGTTTGTTCAAAAGTTTGCAACACATTGAAGGAGACATCGGAAACCCCATAACGTATATATATTATTGATCAGCTCGATGAGACGAATCGATTTAGTCATGTCCGTCCGTCTGTCTGATGCGATGAGTGTTACTCGGAAAGTTTTAAAGATATTGACCTGAAATTTGAAACTTAAGCTTTTGTGCTCCTAGTTAGTTTGTATGTCAGAACCAAGGTGCCACGCTCATTTTTAGATATAGCCCCCAGACAAACTTACCACTTTTTTCGACTTTTTGTATGAAAATAGTTATTATTTATGAATATATTTAATCCAAATAGGGTAAGAACACTTTTTATGTCATCCAATATCAAATCTAAGGCGCCACGCCCATTTTAATGTATAGCCTCCATACAAACTTACCGCCCATTTTCGAGTTTTTATATGAAAACATTTATTATTTCTGAATGAATTCAAATTAATTTGGTAAAATCAATTCCAATGTGAACACTTTCGATATGGTAAGGATCGGGCAAATATAACATAAAGCCTCCATACAAATTTTACCTAATTCATCGTGAAATTTAATCTAAGCACCTGGTGAACATATAAACTATTAAAAGTGTTGTGTAACGGGTATTTCAGCTTCGGTTCCACCGAAGTTAACGTTTTTTCCTTGTTTTAACATTCATTTATCCATTGATGGATGGTTCTAAGTAATGTTTGTTTCAACGATAATGAAATGTCAAGTTTAGATGCGGATCTTAGAGACAAGTTTGGATTCATTTAAAAATGTCCACAAAAGAGTCAAGTGGATTTTTTGAGAAGATAGCTATGATTCACAAAATGAGCTATACAACATCTAGGGTTTGGCAAAATCTAGGAGTACCGTTACAAAATATAACGGTATTATACATTCGCTTGTTACGTATTTCTGTTGTGATACTTTTCGTAGAATATAGTGGATCCAGCCTTTTCGACTTACAGCAATATGTTATATATTGTATTATAACAGTAAGTTCGGTTCAGCTTTGATTGTTAAATAAGGAGGCATGGTAGACCTAATAAAGTATATACATTCTTGATCAGAGTTAATAGGAGAGTTGATGTAGCTATCCGTCTGTCTGCCTGTCCATCCATCCGTTCGTCATGCTTTTTGCCGTAAAAAAACGATTTCCTCAGAGACTATAAATGATATTTTTCACCATATTTGAAACAAGTGGTCACTTACAAACGGGTCTTCTTTAGTCCCATTTTAAGAAGTAGCCCCCTACAAATCTTCCCCAAAATTTTGGATTTTTGCATAAAGACTTCTTTGTTACTTATTTTGGGAACTTCAAATTTAGTATAAATTATGCCAATGAAAGTCCCAATGAAATATCCAAATATGAGTAGGACCAAAAAAATCTTAGGTATACAAATTTACCCCATTTTCTTTAGATTTTATGAAAATTCAATACAATAAAGTATGGTACTAAGATAAGACTTAGCTTAAGGTACATAAAGATTGGAATCGACTTCAGCGTTCTTTCTTGTTTTTTGTTTCTTTCAGAAAAAACAAATTGAAAATAAGTGTTAACTATTATTAAAGATCTATTTGAAATTTTACAAATCTTACCAAATTAGTTTCCATCTGAACACAGCTTTAAGTAATAATTATCACAAGCATTTCATACAAAATGTCCAGAAGTTTTAGTAAGCAAAGAATGGTTCTAGAAAAAATTGGATGACCTCTTGATGACCACAAACCCTAATTCACTCTTTTTTACTGTACATATACAGGGCACAAAAATATTTGTGTCTTGTCTTTACGTTTTTAACGCCGTTTAAATAAAATAAATAAGTATTCGGTTTTCACAATGTTTGGTGGAGAGTATTATGATTAACACTATTAGCCATATTAATCGACCAACAGTTTATTTAAACATTTTAAAACAATTTTAATTTATTTTTTGTGCTTTGCTTAGCACCAATTTAATTATATTTAAATTTGGACACATATTATAATGGCGAAATTGCTGCATTTCGATAGGGAAGTACTTTTCAAATGTATACCTTTGGTTGACTAACAGAAAACATATTAAAACACTTGGACGCGTCGAGTAAGACTACATTGAAATAATTTGCGATTACAATAAATTTTCAACTATTTTTGTAATTTGATATTGTAAAAAGAGGTTGAAATTTGCAAGAGATGAAAACAACAAGATAAAGTGCATAAAACTGTTTTATTTTTCATACGCTCGTTTTCTTCAGTACAAAAATAATAAAGTTTAATATGTTGAAATATACATATATACAATATATATACGTACAAGCTCAAACCACAATTAGTTCGTGCCTCTTAGAATTTTCACATAGGTTCAAATCTATACGGCTACTATTCAGTTATTTATGAAGACAATCACAATATATATGTATATATAGTTTTCTCAATAATATGTATGTATACTTATTTTAAAAAAAATAGTGATTGTTAAAAAAAGTAATATACATTAATATGCCTTTGACTACAATTGTTCGTAACGTTTCTTTAAATGTATGTAGTTCAAACTCTAAAAAGACAATAAAATAAACTTTCAGAGAGGTATATTTAAGTTTGACTTATTTTCATAAATAACTGAATAATAGCCATTGAATGTTTCACTTTGAAGAAAATGTTATAGGGGACCAACTAATTGCGGTTTGGTCTTATATATGGTATGTACAGTTTATTATGTCAAAGAAACCTTTCGACTGTTGAGTGTTGTCGTCGTCATTGTGTATATGGGTTAAGCTTGACTTTTTGCTAGGCACTAATCTTTTACACTTTAAAAAATTACAAAAGACATGCTAAATATTTACCACGCATCTATTTTTGCGAAAAAAAAAAGAGTTTATAAAAATGTACCTAAGACATAAACTGTAGGTTAATAATGTATGTTCGTGTCTAGCTTTTCGATCCTTATATGCTCAGCACAGCGTTAAGAATAGATCACTTCGTCTAACCGAGTTTTAAAATTTAACTTTTGCGAAAAACAAAAATAGTTTTTGCATCTTGAAGTAAAATTATTTTTTATCTAAATACATATTTTAAAAAATTGAATGCACACTAACTTTTTACATATTATTAGAAATGCGATTCTATTTCTATTGAGAAAGTGATATAATAATGACATAATGTCTTACATTGTTACATCAGAAAAAATAATTGCTTTAAAAGGGGGAGTAAAAAAATAAAAACTATTTGCGATATTGTCAAGTTTTTAAAAAGATATCTGTAACAAACAAGTAACATTTGATTTATGACCCTCGAAGTTTCTAGTGCTTGACTATTGAATAGGAAATGTCAGAACAGCTGACAAAAAAAAAAAAAAAAAAAATTAAGACACATCGGGGAAAATATATTTACGGTTTCTTTCTTTAAACGAGAGGGCATTGGACTATAGTTTCTCATTGTGATGAACAATACTATACCGAATCAATTATAATACATACACGTATGTACTTAACGTGATTCATATAATAATTAAAGTAAAATATCCTTTAATTTAAGAATATTGATTAATTTTGATATCGTTATATCAAGTTGACTAATATCTCACCGTATCATGCATTTCGCCACTTTCATCCAGTAAACTTTCAAGACTCTGATCATCTTTAGTCGGTGAAAGTGGTGGCGTGGGGGAACGGTTTTTGGCAGCAAGCAACGAACGCGGCAAAATATAGCGTCCATAGCGCAAATAGAGTATACGTCCCCAACGCCGACCGGCGATACCACAGACGGCGGTAAAAGCAAACAATATTAAAATAAACCACATGTTGCTGCTTCTTTTTTTGTTTTTATTTCAATTTTTTTGGTTATTTTATTTTTTTATTTTGTTTTGGATTCAAAAGTATACAACAAAAAGAAGAGCTAATATAACCAAAATAATGAGAGCGAAGTAAAGCTTTTCGGTATCGCACTAGCCTTTTATTTATGTGTGAGTCGAGCCGGTTTTTGAAAGCTTTGTTATTGTCAATTTTGTCCGTTTTCTTTTCCACCTTTTCTGTTTTCCGATGCTCTCTCGGTTCTCCAATGGTCTTGTGACTGCTTTATATACACGTGTGTATGTGTAAGTGACTTTTATCTTTTCACAGTATTTATCACATTTTTTTTATTGGTTCTAGGCTACACAGTTTAATTACACATTTCATTGTAAAAAATATTTTTATTATACATCATCCTAAACATTTCTTTGTTTTACTTAACAAAATATAATCTACTCATAAATAAAAATAAAATCTACTCATTGTTTATTGATTAGCCAGGAAAAAATTATTTTGTCACTGACATTTTTTTGCGCACAGCTGTCCGAAAAAAACCATGGACTACAACTGAATTGTAGACGCAAAGCATATTAAAACTGAAGAGAGTTTAAAAACAAACGAATTAAATGTTCTCTTTGCTCTCTTGAACAGTGTTGCCAACTGTTAAGAAGTAAAAAAGCTATTGGGTTGCCCCAAAGAAACCGGCGATTGTAATATTGTATAGATTATATAGCTCATATAGGTGCGAGCAAAGCAGCAATAACATTGGTCTCATACGTTCGCTAAGTACGTGGACCAAATGGTCTTTCACTATAAATAATAATAAACAATAATAATAAGACCAATAAATTATAAATTAATACTATTTAAATAACACGTCTCGGAATTATTACACTTAACAATTATATATATTAAAATTAAATTACTATACTATAACTCATATTCAATGCATACGTTCGCCGGTTTCTTTTGGGGCAACCCAATAGTTTAAGCAAAAGAAATGTAGTTAAAAGCTCAATTTACAATATTTGAATATTTATCCACCACATCCCAAATGCCAAATTTAACAACTACATATTTATAGTTGAGATTAAAATAGATTACAAAAAAAAAAAAAAAAAAAAAACGATTACAGTAAATACTTTTTAATAATAATAATATCGTTTTGTAGTCTTAACACCAAATTAGTGTACTATTATATGTCCCGCCAATAACCCCAGTAGTAGATAGATATGGGATCACTTTTTACAAATTGATGTATTTTATACCAGTAACACATAGTGTAATAATTATATATTAATTAATTGCACTTAAAGAATAAATAGATCATAGATGCGCTACCTTCCACACATAAACATAAACAAAATTATAAAAATTTTTTATTACTCATACTTCGTGTGTGTCTGGCATGTTTTACCAATTGTTTTTTTTTTTTTTTTTTTTTTTTGGCAGCAGGCCAAGGCTCATGTATTCGGGTTAATATATATGTATTTTAGTTATTTATTTATTTGTTTTTTTTTTTTTTTGCGTATAATGAAAAATAAAAAAAATACGTCTTTAGTACAACTGGTTTTGATTAAACGGATTTGCTTGCTTAAATACCTTTTTGTTTTTGAAATGTATAATGCAAAACATTTTATTATACATCGAAAAACTTATGCAAAGTCTGCTTAGCACAGCTAGAACGCTCTAGTATTTCTTGTTCAAATATTATGTGCGAGTATAACATATTTATTAGAAAAGACATTAAAACAAAATCTGTAAATTGTTATTGACTTTAAATATATTAACAACTGTTGGTTTTTAAAATGAAATATATTATAATACAATACTATAAAGCATAAATAATTTGGCACAATTGAAAAAAACCTTCTTTCTAATACTTCAACTTTGTAGCAGGTGAATTGAAACGTATATAATTTATATTCATATTAGTAAAAAGTTTGATTCAATTTTATATTAAATTGCATGCCAAAGGACAAAAGAGTCAGCAGATTTACCTTTTTTTTTTTTTTTGAAAGAATCGAATATAGATTGTTTTTTGTTCGCTATTTAAGCTTGAATCTGTTTTAATATGATATGATCTGTTCTGTATTATTAAGAAAAGGAAGAAGGAGGAACCGAAGTTTTTATACCAGTCATACGAAGTTTTCATAACAGAAACTTGCCAATTTGGGATGACTTTCTATGGAGCTATCATATCTATCCTGTACTGAAATAAGATAGTAGTGACATTAGAAATGTTTCTATTTGGAGTAAAAAAAACTAATATAAATTTGAAACTATGCAGCAGGTTTGTATGGGGACTATGCCTAAGAGTGGGCGTGTCAATCTGAATTCAACATGGACCGAGAAAAGATAAAATTTCTAGTTTCAGCACAATATCTTTAGAACTGAGCGAATAAATCGCATAATTCGTTACAAACTTTCCGACAAAGTGATAATGCCCATTTATACTATTTTATTAAAAAAATAGGAGAAATAAAATTGTGGAACAAATACAAGCGTAGCTGTAAGCGAACCGGAACTTTTGCTTTTAAATGTATCGAATTGTTTTGAAACACTTTATTAATTCTGTATTTAATTTATATGAAATTATAAAACAAGTTCAAGACGGATGTTCTTAAGAATAAATGTTCTATTTTAAATTTGGGAGTTTTTAAGTGATCTAGTTTTATTTGATTTTAAATATCATTTGAAAGTATTAAACAATCACAACCAAACCCTTAAACCACCAATTTGTAAATATTTTACTATACAAATGTTTTCTGAAAAAACATGTATAAATTGAAAAAGGGTTATGAAATTCCTTTGACCGTTTTTATGTCAATTAGAAAAAACCTTCTTATAATATTTGGAAATTATAATAGACTATTCGAATTATAGAAAATTATTAAATAAAAATCAGCTTCAATAAAAATAATAATAAAAAAAAAACGATTCCAAAGTAAATTTTTCGATTTCAAAAGTTTTGATCTCAGTTGTCGAAACGAAAAGTAAATGGCAAATTACAATTGAACAATTCCTTTTGCCCACTTAATATTTTTACGATAATAGACCAATTTTGTGTATAGCTGCCGTTTACATAATGAAGGGAATTTTTTTGCAGAGTATCTCCTTAAAAATGGCCTTGCAAGTCAGGCAAAAATGAATCGGTATGAAAACGACCTATTCTAGATTGAAAGTATTTCTGTTTATTTGGAAGACTTTGACACCTCATAAATATATAGTTTCGGTCTCTCATGACAGAATTATCAGTACAGCCACCACATTTTTATTATAACAAACTGGTTACAAAATGTTTTCGAGTCAAAATGAAAACGATACTGCATAAACAACTAAAAACAACTTCCTACTCGAAGAAAGAAAACAGTCTATCTGTTTCTTTCGTTTTTTAAGATATTAAAATTTGGCTCGACTTCACGTGAAACAAAACCATTTAAACACACGAACGACATTATGTGAGATGATGTCTTGAGTAGTTAACGATACAAATAATTTTAACTGGTTAGGTTTTTAATATTTTTTGAATTATGATAATTACTTGCTTATTAGACATGGACATTTTCGTACGATATTTTTTTTTTTTTTTTTGCTGGTGTTTTTTTTTTTTTTTTTTTTTTTTTGTGTTTTTTAATTTGCTTTGGGATTTATATATTTTATACGAATAGAAACATTTTTCTATGAATTTTTTTAACTCGTACGAGACTTGACTAAAATATGCTTTTAGATTTTAAGTATGAAACCTTTCACCAATTTTTTTGCACAAATAAAACTAACAAATATAGCTTTTCGCGCAGATCTTTCAAATGGCAACTAAAGAAAAAGCTGCCAACAAATAATTTAACAAGTGTATCTATCTCTAGAAAATTTTGCAGATACACGAGCTATGTAGCTCGCAGCTTAATTTCTATATATCTCAATTCTCTCGTATTATTTACGTACCTTTTTCTTAATGTATTTGACGATTTTTGACAGTTTCATCGCTTTGGCGCTCATTTTTCTATTGATCGTAATGAAATTTGGCAAGAAAACAGATGCACAAATAAATTTTTATCTGTTGTCGTCAAAGTTTGTAAATAGAAAGTATGTTGTACGACAATGTGTAGCAAATTTCGATTCAATGTTATTATTATTTTTTAAATTCACTATACGTTTTAACTTAAATTTTTTAAATTATTTTTGTTGCATTACAACTCAAATTTTGTTTTATTTTTTCTTATGGTCACATTTTAAATTCAAACCGAGTTTGAATATTAATTGCAATGTAGAGTTTATTAGTTTAGGATCGCGATGGCAAAACATTCACATGCCAAATGAAGAAAAACAGAAAATAAAATAATATAAAAAAAAATTAATCGAAAAAAATTTTATCCGAAAACATTTAGGGAAGAAATGGAAATTTTTAATCACTGCGTCGTTAAAACGTTCATGTAAGAAGCTCGTACAAATGTTGACTGTGAGCCGTTTCTGTTTCGAAACAAAGTCGAGCCAAGTAAAGTGAAGTTAAGTCAACGAAAACGCAATCGGCCAACAAGACATTCAGCAGAGTGTGAACGTGTGTATGTGTTTACATGTATATATATTATATTATATATATATATATATATATATATAAGAGCGCATATCAAAACTAGCGCTTCAAGTTCAGTTTCAACAAACATCGCATCACATCACTTTGAATCGCATCGATTGTCGTATAAAACGGTGACAATATATAAATTATGCCACAGTGGCACGGATCGGAATAGTATGGTCATGTTTAACAAGTGTGATAAGGATTTAAATACAGTTACTACACAATGAAAAAATTTTCCATTAACGTTAATGGTAACAGATATTTTACAAAACTTTTCAATGCGTGCGGAAAACCGAAACTAAAAAAGCAAAACAAATTTTAAACAATATTTAATTAGGTATAAAAACTTGCACATTTAAAACCACTGTATTCTATTCATAAGGTAATTATCGTAAACTGATAAAGGCATACTCTCCACTCTTTGCATCCCAATCAACATATGTACCCACATGGAACACTTGAAACACGGCTCAACATAGTGAATAGAACATCATTGAAAATCGATATAACCGGCATTATGTCTCGAGCACTTATGTCTTAGTTGCTATATTTGACGCAATCTAATTTTGAACTACAGAGCAGAGTGTGTTTTTTTTAATTATTTATTCAATAACATTGTTTCGTTGTTTTTTTCGTCGTTGTTTTTTTTTATTAAAATTATTTTTTTTCTATGGTGATTGTTTTTGCCAATTGTTTCAATCATTGACAGCTGTATCGATGAGATCTATTTATTCGTATATATTTTTTGCACTCTCGCTACTCTATTTATTTTTATTTATTTAAATTTTCAATTAATTTTTAGTATTTTTAATTTTTGTTTATCGGAGATTTTACGAATTGTATGATTAAAAGTATTAACAAAAAAGAAAACTTGTCCTAATTTTATGCAGTAAATAATAATAAATTTAAGTTATACAGTTCTCACTAGTTAAATGGACACTAACAATACTCTAATATCAACTTTAAACATTAAGAACTATTACTTAGCAAAATTAATATCATATGGGCCTATACATAATCAACAAAATAATATGCATGAGGTTACAGTGTATAAAATATTTTCTGAATTTGCACTTTGTGCATCAGTCAAGTTAGGTTAACAAACTTAAATTTTCGATTTGTAAGTACACAATAATGTTTTGTATTTGGCTAAGACAGATGCATCTACTTGTCTGAAAAAAATAATATTTTAGTTTTTACGAAAGTTTTAATATCGGCAACTAGCTTAAGGGGCAATGAGCGGATTGCACCTGCTTTAGAGCGAGGTTTGAGAAAAAATGCATATTGGAAAAAAATATTACCTATATATAAATATATACATAAGTACATTGGTTTTTCCGTAGAAATTTTTTGAACACGGATCTGGTTCATTTTACAAACTTTGCTATTATTGGGGCTTTTTAAAATGAATTTCTGCATTCAATTGGTGTCAATTATGGAATTGCCAATTACGCGAGTTTTTGATGTTTCTACCCTGTTTTCTAAGAAACGTGATATGCTATCATATTTGCAAACCCACATTCCTTTATTTTTTAAAACATGGACACACCTAAATCGAAAAGAATGAATCGTAATTTTGTAAAAATATATTAAAAAACAAATACTTGATTCTCTGTCAATCAGAAAAGCAACCAAATTGGACCCGCCGGTTTATGTTTTCTCAATATATTTACTCTCACATTGAGTCTTACAAACATTTAATCACATTACCTATCCACATAATGGAATAATTTTTGTAATGAGCTTATCCAAATATTTAGATGGTTTGAGTTTAATTCAATTCGAACTGCTACAAATTTCAATTGATGGAAATTGATCAAATGACTGCGATCGTTTCTACCATTGAGATTGTCGATTGATTGATATTATCCAATAGTTGGCGTTCAAATTTTTACATTTTTTTGTATATATAAATATATATATATATATAAATATATATATACGATATATATAAATATATATATATATTTTAATTTATCATAGGTAATTCAATTCAGCTAATTTGTTTAATGAGCTAAAGTAAAATTTGTTTATATACATTATTGGTTTGTATATAGTTTGATAAAAAAGTGTTTTTCATTCAAAAATGACGCGCGTCCGTTTTAGAATAAACGGAATCAAAATTAATTAGTTGATTCAATTGTTTAATAAATAAAAGATGGGTATAGTTGTAAGCAAGCTGAATTTAGAAAAAATCCAATGTGTTTCCATTTTTTGGTACAATCGATAAAATAAAGAAAATAGGGTAGACTGGGTGGTGGCCATGGCTTAACTAATATTGGTTTTTCTCAGTAAATATTTGCTTACTTGTTATAATTCTTTCTTTCTCTATAAAATGTTATACACATTATTCGCATTTGAAAATCTATCAGCAAAAATATTTTGCGTGTTATTCGCATACATTGTAAACCTAATTAAACGCTACAGCTCAATATTCGATAGAGAATTATACAAAAATTAAAAGTAGGAATAAATCGAAATATTAAAGTAAATAAGCTGAAAATACACAATAAACAAAACCGAATGGTGACAAGGAATACATATGATCTTCTACTGATATACATATGTGAGGCAAAAATATATATTTTTTTTAATACTCGTCACCCATACAATATATATATTTATATATATATATATATATATATATATATATATATATATATATATACATATATCAGTCTGAATATTTAGCTATTAAATTAAGTGATAAATACATGTTCGTTCGTATGTTTATTTCAACGCGGTGGATTTGCTCAGTTTTGAAGATACTGACCTGAGACTTAAGCTTTTTTGCGCTTGGACTATGGTAGATAAAGCACTTCTAATGTCATCCTTTGTATACACTTCCGATATGGTAAGGATGGGACATCTACAACATATAGCCCCCATGCAAACTCAACTTCCATTATCTGGTATAATGAAAATTGTTGTTAAATCTATATTTTTATGATGACTATGGTGCCATCAAATTGCGTAAGAAAATTGTACTGATAAGAACCGATCATTAAAGTAATTTTAAAGAAATTACTAATACGCTTCTATTTTATTTGCATTAAAAAGCATGAAACTTTTAAATTTCAAGTGAACCATGTACTTAGAGTTATAGATGCATCACATTTTCTTAAAAATATACAATAAATATAAAGCAAATATATAAAAGAATCAAACGGTATACATTTTTTTTTTGTATTGAATTAAGAGCTTTTAAATTTTTTTCCATCAACAATATTTGAGAAAGATCTATTTATAGACATATTTCTTTGTGTATTTATATGTAAATTGAATCAAGTTGGCTTGATAACCTCTTGAGATTGCAACAAATTCGAGTTTTTGTATTGTATTTTGCTATTGTGTTCTCAGATTCTTAAAAATACAAAAAACAAGGAAACAATTAATTGTTGATTATTTAAAATTACTTAAATTAAAAAAAAAAAAAACAAGGAAAGGCTTAAACTTCGGTGAAATCGAAGCTTTAGAATTATTTTTATATGCTACAGGCATCCGAGTTAAATCATGTGATCAAGGGTTGCTATAAAAAGTATTTTGACCATATTTGAAATATCGCTACATAAAACTTTTTTCATACAAATACTCATGGGAGTCAGATTTGTATGGGGGTTATATGTTATAGAGATCCTACCTGAACCATGAGTCCATTTGTGAACTATGTATCAAATACTATTTTCGTATACTATTTTTCATATAAAAACTCGTAAATGAGCGGTAGATTTGTATAGGGCCTATGCCTAGAAATGGGCGAGGTTTGGTTTGGTTTAAACATGTAAACTGCTTAGGGCTGAGACACTGAGCGAATTAAACTTGTAACTACAGAAGGACATGGCTAGATCCTCTCGTTGAATCGAGCTTACTAAGAACATGTATACTTAAGGGGTCTATAATGTCGTCCTTAATACATAACAACCTTTCTGAGAAACTAATAATAATGTGATTAATGGTGAAATTTTGGGACCACTATACAAATTTTGAATTGGTTTGTGTTATATACAATAGTAAAAATGTAGTCACAGATTATTTAAATCATGTTTCTACCGCATGTAAAAAACAAACTACATATTTATCAACTGCAAAACTATTGACATTTTAAATAAAAATATTTAAATAAATAAATAGTTTGTTAAAATGAGAGAATCTTAATCCAGTAGTTCAATGTCAAAATAAATCACGAAATAGTGCATTGATACGCTTACACTATTTACATGCAGTTAATAAATTGTGTTCATATAAGAAGCAAATTTCATTCATATTCAGTCCGCTGTTCAACTCATCAAAGGTGTGAAAACGTTAATGCTATTGTGTCATAAAATAAAGTAAAATCCATTCCAACAAATTTTTAATTTTATAGATCTATTATTAAGTGAGATATTATAACAACGCAATGCTAATTGAATCAAATTGTTATTTAAATAATTTTGATCATTAAAATAAACTTAAGTAAATAATTTTATTTTAGTTTTTCGCCCAAAAAAAGCCTACAAGATAGGTCATAGCATGTTACAGGCTTTACATTAAAATATATTTTAAAACGAACTCTGACTTCAACCAATATTCGTTGATGTGGTTGTGCTCACAGTCGTTGAAAATAAAAATGTACAATTCTCTGATTATATTGAAAAGAATTAGCACATTAATTAACATTTTGCGTGCTCGTTTGTCTCGTTGTGAAAATTAATTGAAAGTTATTTCTAGTAAATAAAAGTTCACTGAAAACAAAGGCACTAGGGACATTCATACAAATATTTTATTTTACTTTTAGATAAACGGTTTTCTTTTTTATCATACTTTTATACTTATGTACCAATTTTGGTTTCAATGAAATATTTTTTGAATCTCAATTCTATTTAATTAAATTTAATCTCGCATTTTTGTTACTTTTCTCCCTTCTCTTATTAAATCAATAATTAATATACGAACTATTTAAATATTTAAGATAGTTCGTATTTTAATGTTAATCTAGTATTTTTAAACAATATTAATAAGATTTTCTGTTTTTAAATTTGTTTGTTTAATACAATAATTTATGAAAATGATTTATGAGCACGTTTCTTAGTTGTACTGCTTTTAAATATTTGTGCTCTAATATCAGAACATGGTGAAAAGATGATAAAAAAATTCAATAAATCAAAATTCCTAAAAAAAAAGAAACATTTAGGACAATAGAAAATGTTAAAAGCACTTTTAAGTGCTTATTAAAAAAAAAGGTCTACAAATTAAAAAAGATTAGAGTTCTAATCATTTTTTTAAAAATCATTAAAAAAAAGATCAATTTGCAAGCGAGCTTATTAAAAAAAAAAAAAAAAAAAAAATTTTATATAAATTTTTTAATATTTATTTTTTTTCACAAATATTAAATTTAAAAATTTTGTTGCATTTTTTTTGTGATTAATAGTTATTTCCTAACCTCGCCGCCCAACAATTCCAAATCATGTGATGCGGCATGCGATGCCGTTTTTAAAATGTTGTAGGTCTTGGCGAAGGGCGCCTTTATAAGCTGTTTTTAAAATTTTTTTTTGGGATATTGATTTCGATACATTTGCGTACACGGTTCGAAAAAATTTTGTTGCGTAGAATTTTTTGTATAAAAGAATATGCAATAAATAAACAAAAAGACAATAAATAAATTCAGTTTCATTAAGAAATGATGAATATTAAATGACATTACTAAAATTTTGCGACATAAAAAGTCAAAAATTAAAAAAATCTTAATTTGTTTTAGTATTTTTAAAAATAAGTAAAAGATTAAGCCAAAGTTTATGAAAAAATTATTAAGAAAATAGATTTTAAATAGAATCTGAATTGGATTATTTAAGTAGAAATATTGACTTTATATTAAATTGGTAATATATTAAATAATTTTTTTAACGTTACAAATAATTAGAATAGCGTTTAAAAAGGAAATCAAGGTTATTCAACTAACTAATAACTGCTTTCACTTACCTCCCAGGATTCACGTGTCAAATCGCTCATCTCTTCTCCTTCTTGACTGCTACTGCGTCCGGTGGTTGTACCACTCTTTGTCCACTCGGTATCCTCTTGAATGAGCTCATAACCACGCGCCTTGATTTGCTCCTCGTCAAGTTCACCATATAGATGTTTCACCCAAGTATTTATAAAGCGATAGAGTTCATCAACGCTAAAAAATGTAAAAGTAACAAGAATAAACTTTTATTCATCGTTTCCGTTCAAAATTTTTTCTAAATTGTATTTAAAACGAGATTGATTGCAACAAATTTAGAAAAATCATATAATTTTGATCGTACCGATTTTTAGGTACACTGAACCAATACTCAGATCTGAGTTTGTTTTTGCCATAAGACATGACAGAGGTCGGTAGTGGTATTGCTTTGCCAATGGGTTTGCCCATACGCAAACGTAGATACAATGGTGGGTCAAGACATGCGCGTGCTGGTCGCGGTATCAATTCTGTAAAAGAATGAAAGTGCAATCATATAAAAATAAAAACAAACGATTTGTAACTTACTGTCAACACTAATGAATAATTCCGGCTTATCGTCCATCGATACCATTGAACGGTAATCAAGCTTAGGCTGTTGCTTAGCCTCCTTTAATTTTGTTGTCGATGCGGTGCCTTCCGAGGAGTGCGGACGTATAAATGTACCAATCGAGGAACGTCTGTATTCAAAATGAATAATAGTGATTAGAATAATTATAAAAATAACGACTATGACAACACCTAAAAGATTTCAAAAATTTTTTTTTTTTTTTTTTTTTTTTTTGAATTGCACTACCCTTTTAAACAATTTGTACATTTAAATACTATATGAAATATAATTGTGCTCTGAAATTTAAGTATATATAAGCTTGAAAACTGATGATATCAGAAGATGCATGATTTTGGAAATGATATAAACTTTAAAGTTTAAATATAAAGTCAAAATTATCAATTACTATTCAACATTTTCAAAACTTAATAAAACTCAAGTTATTTTTACAAACAGTTTTCGAAGTTAAAAATTTAAAATATACATATAGGGCATATTAAAGCAAGATATACATTAAATAAACTTAAATGTTTTTAGAACAAACGACACAGAAATGATGCATAAACTACACAACAGAATTGCAAGCTGAAGAATTAGATTTTACGTAAAACAGTTTCTACACATCAAATCGTCATTTAACCCGCTTACCCTGTGGGTGCATGACCCTCGGAATGTACGGAATGCGGAGTTAGTGGCGGCACTGGTGAACCACCAGAGTCTTCGGACGGTGTTTTCGAAAATAAATTGCCACCCAACTCTGAGACCAGAGTAATGGGCGAGCTATTTTTTATTGTAAGTTTTTAAATTGCAATGAACAATTATGGGAAATGTATTTGTGTAAATGTTTCGAGTGTTTATAACGTTTTGTTTTTTAAATAATGAGTAAATAAAGCCGATCCGTTCAAAGTAAGCATTGATTTGTGGGGTACGTTAAAAAAAAACATAGAATACATTTAACCAATTAGATTCGAGATTATAGGTAACTATGTTTTAAACAAAATATTCTAATACTTTATTGATACTCATATATTTAAAACCGTACCTTGAAAATACCTTCGAAAATACGCTCTGATTAGAATCACCCGTATTGGGTGCCGATTCATTGTCCGCAGACTTGTTGATACTACCAGTGCCGGGCGGAGTGCCACTACCAGTTGCTTCCCCTGTTAAACCTTCGACCCAAGTCAATGGATATGATAAACGTTTAAGCATCTATAAAACAAGGTACATTTTTAGTACTATTAATATTAATAAAACGAAATTTATATTTTAATAACATACCTTGTTTTTCTTATCAGCGGACTTATCACTGGTCTGAGTAGAGGAAGGAGCTGCCGCCGCATCGCTATTTTCATCCACACTGAAACTAACACTTGAAGTTTTCTTACGTGTACCACCAGCAGAGCCAACGCTTGCATCAAGATTTTGTCCGAGTATCGTACCATGTGGTGGCGACTCCCCGAAATGCGATGGTACAATATTTTTAGGTGGTACCCAATCAGAGCTTAACACAATATCAGCATCGCTGTACACAGTTTTCTTTGGTATCGGTTGTATGTTAGGTATTGGTTCGCGTATATCGATACCCGAATCGTAGCAGGATTGCTTTGAAAGTTGTTCCAAATGTTCGAGGTCAATTGGGCCGTGTTGTGGGAGACCAGCTAGTGCGCCACCAGCGTTTGCTGCTGCACCAACTCCGCTTACCGACGATGTGGCGGAGTGGGGGTCCTGAGCGCGTGCACCACTATCGACTGTTGTATTGGATTCGTTGTCACCTTCATCTTCCGATGATCTTCGTGAAATAGATAGAGAATAGCTATAAGGTTAACGCACGCGTATCGTGTAGAATATTACATATTTGTTTTTCGTGCGTAGAACAAATGTTTTGTGCATTTTGGATTGTTTGTTTAGTTTTGGTATATGTAATTGATTAAAATTTATGAAAAATAGTATGTTTTATGTGTTTAAAAATGCGAGTATTAATGTGTATACGTTTTTACAAAGCATAAATTTAAAATACAGGAAACAGAAAAATACGATGCGGCAAATAAAATGCACAAAAATGTTGTTGTGGTTGGTTTTCCACACATATGAAAAAAAAAGAAAATATTTTTTTTTTAAATTAATGAAAGAGTCCCGAAAGTAAACAATGTTTATATAAGTTAGAAAAAAATAGCAACTAGATATTTTGCAATAAGAGCTGTACAAACAACAATATGTCTACCCAGTGCACTCCAGATCATCGTAATTATTCATGTCAAAAGGCAGAATTTTTTTAAAGTGCGCTGATAATATATTTTAATATATCGATCGGAAACAAAACGAACATACCGATCTTTGCTCGGAATAGCCCAGTGATGATCCAATAGGCTTTTGCGTCGTTCCTCCAATGTGGTGCGCGTATCACTGACGCTTAAGTTTTTCTTTTCTTCATCCTCTGCTGTGGTTTCGTCAGTCTTTGGACAATCTTTGGCTTCAGTAGTTTTTTCGTCATGCTAAAAATTTATTTGCAAAAAAAAATGTAAATTATTAAAAAAAAAAATATATATATATATATATATATAAACGCACCTCAACACGCTCTCGATCGAAGGCCTTGGGGAAGGCATCACCATCCCGTCCAGTGCTTGAACAAAGCGATTCCTGATCGTCATTTATCTCAAGCGAACCCATTTCAGCTGCAAAAAAAATAATACATATAGAAAAGTGTTTATGGATTTTAATGTTGAATGCATTTTAAACTACCTTCTAAGCGGAGCTTATTTGCGACTGCAGCAACCGTCTCAGCATTATCTGCCGGTACTGTTTCTGCTTCTTTTCGAGTCTTCCTCGACTAATACTGGTTTTGGATAATAGATTTCTGGTTTGTCTCCAGCATCCTGGCCACTGACACCGGCTGCAGTAACGGCAACTGCACCAGCGCCACCCGCAACACGCATATGCGCAATGTCATGAAATATAGCAGCATTAACGACCAAGTCCATAGGTGCAATAACGCCATAGCTTTCTGGTCCATGTTCAATAACCAATGGATCCGATACATTCGGATCGAACATAACAGCATTTGGAGTGACCAAAAGCACGCCGCTGACAACGCCTTGGCCATCAGTGATATGACGTACATTGATTTTGAGGAAACGCTGTGTAATGACGGGATCGTCAGATTTTGCTGTATTTTCGTCAAATTTGTTGATACGTTGTATATGACCCGGTTTAGGCGAACCGGGACGGAGACCTTCAAGAATATCTGTGTGATAATAAAGTGAAGCATATAATAAGGTCAATTGTAATTAACTTAATATGTTTACGTGTAAATTAATTGTAATGTAGCAGGTGATTTTAATTTTTTTTTTTTTTGGTTATACATGTTTATTTTTAAATTCGTTTTATCTAAACTGACTACTTAATGCAGCAAGATAAGATACCTCCGATGAAGTGTTTCTGAGGTTAACTTCATTGGGTGAGTGTGTCGCATTTATATTACTTTGCCACTGAGTGTAAACAGCCATACTAAATTGATTTATAGTTTAAACAATCTAAAGTAAAAAAAAATAATAATAATAATAATTCGTGCGCTTAGCATGTGTTATTAGCATTGCTCATGTGCTTTCTAATAATTTTTGTAGGCTAATTATAAATTGTGTTATTGTTTTTATCACTTGCGGAAAAGAATTAATTGCATACGTCAACAGAATTACTCCAGCACAAAACGCGACGACTATTGACGATAAATTTTGCTTAAACAGAGGAGCAATCTTAAATTAACACATTACAATTCAGAAATAAAATCAATGCGTTCAATGGAGTAATGTGGCTCAGTGACTTAACCAAGACCAATATTTTCATGCGTATTATACTATTTCACTCCCTGTGTTTGCAATCAATTAGCACTTTTGCACAAATATTAACCATGGTTTGATATTCGAAAAATATATATAAAAATATATATAAAAAATATATATAAAAATATATATAAAAAATATATATAAAAAAAATATAAAAAATAATATAAGACAACCTCCATTCCGCCAAAAAACAGCCGTATGCATGTTTAGTCCACTCTGACTTTATTTGATTCACTTGTTGTGCTCATGCGTTCTTCCGAACGCAATTAAATTTTTATTAAAACAGTTGTACCAACTACAGCACAAAGCGATATATTCAACAACTTATTTGTTTTATTCACAACAATAAATTAAATAAAAGACTTTTTTTGTGTCAGACGTTCTATTTGTTGAACATAAGCGAGTGTATTTGTGTTTGTTACACACGATAGTTGTTTGATAAACAGCTGTTTTCAATTTTATGTATATTTTTTAAGTTACTCTGCTCGCACTTTTATCAGTTTGTGCAGTATTAATTATTATTGTACAGGTGCAAAAATCATAAGCGCGAATTAGATAACTACTGTGTATTTTCCATATATGTATTTGAAGTTATCTCTTTTTAATTTAAATTGTAATATAGCGCAATAAAAATTATTTGAGCTACTGGAATGAAACTCTGTGTACTTGATTGATTATAAGAAGGGGAAAATATGATCCATTGCAGAGATGGGAGGAGAGCGTGGCCTTATTTAAGATATTCACAAAAATAGGTATTAAGGAGCGAAAAAAGTATGATTGATTGGAAAATTGACGGTGGGAAAGTTGGTGGGTGTCCCAAAAATATTTGAAAAGAACTATTTGCGACACGCGATCAAGGCTTGGTACTTCGTCTAGTTGTTGTGAGTGTGGCTACTAATACATACAAATGTGTATATTACGAAGTAATTTTTTTTTTTTTAAAGTAAACAAACTATTTCTTATAACTACGAGTATAAATCAAATAAGAGAAGAAAAAGAACATTGCACATGCAATTATGAACCATCTTCACATCTCGCACCAATTGCACCATTTCGGCGTTGTTATTTACTCGAAGATGCTGTATTTGTTGCTGCCCTTACCTTGCTCATTCCTTTGCTCCTCACTAGATAGTTTGCGTTCTATAGGACTGGATGTGCCAACGTCGGCTGCCATGTCTTCGACAGAACTTTCATCGCCAGCTCCGGCATCTTTGGCACTCTTGTCTGGAACCAAGAGCTGTTGGCCTGGATATATAAAAGAACTGTTTAACTTGTTAAGATGTGTCAACTCCGATGGTGTTGTATCGAAGCGGGCAGCTACCGATGTCAAAGTATCGCGGTTGCCCACGGTGTATGAAATGGTGGGTATGGTGGGCAGAGAAGATTTTTGCTCTGTAAAATTAAAATAAAATGATTACAACAAATCTTCGTTTAGTATCAAGAATTTAGCTAATATTTCAAAATATTTGTAAAACGTTTAGAAATGAATTTTTAAAGTCAGTTCCACTTTTTATTTCTTACATACTTTTTACTGTTATGGGCGCTGAGATCTTAGCTCGTTTACGTTTTTCATATAATAATAATTCACTGTTATCGTCTAGAAGCCGTGAATTTATTAAGTTTATCAATGGTGTCTTTATCGATGACGACTTCGATAGCTGTATGCGTTGCTTGAAATAGATAACTACAAATTCATATTTGGACGTTTGATCGTTATTTTTATGGCTCCGTCTATAGATTTGTACTAACTCCATTTTTTTTATTGTTTGTCAATATTAATTTGAAAGTGTTTTTCTTACTAATTTCATACTTAGTAATAAGTTTTGAAATAAACTAAAAGCACAATACAAAATTAAAATCGAAGCAGGCGACATATTTTGATTTTTCGCTGTTACAGCAAAAAAACAAAGACGGAAAAAAAAAACATTTCATTTTTTTAAATTCATCTCGATTTGTAACTGTAACTCTCTATCACTTATTGCACTATCAGATATTCTTTATGTACTGCTATTCGTAAACAACAGATTTATTGCATTAAACATCTTTTAGAACTTATTTTCAAAATGATTTTCGATTCCGATTTGATTTATTCGTCCGTTCAGACAAAACGTCAATGTACAACTAATTGGAAAGGTTTTTTGATAAGCAAAACCTTATAAGTACATACATATATGTTCATATATATGTATGCAATTAAATATACTCTTCATTGTTTTTATGGTCGGCATAATTATTTTCTGACAACGTTTAATATTATATATTATGAATAACTGCATATGTATTAACATAAAAATACACGCTCAAGACCTTTGAGATTATCCAATCTGGAAGAGAATTTTGTGCTGTTACACACCATAGATAAATAAACTTAGCTAGATGTACCAATCTGATCAAAAATATATTCACATAAATTTATGCATAGGTACATTTATGGATTATTATAATGGTATGGATAACGTCGAATGTTGTTTGGTAGCATCGATTGACTCAAAACGCCTTTACAGGCAATTTTAGTTTTCGGAACAGGAAAAAGACACAGGGAGCCAAATCTGGTTTGCTCACCACAATAATCAAAAGAAAACGGCTTCCGGGTGTACTTATTTTCTTTTTTCAGAAGTATGTATTTATATTTATGCTAACTAATAAGCTAAGAACGACATTAGGTTTTGAACAATTAATGATTTGTCGTTTCAAAGTCACTATCAAAATTAAATTATATATTTTATAATGATGTACAAACTAGTGTCTTTTATGCTTTTCGTATAAATTTCAAATAAATCATTAATAATAAATGATTTACATGATTAAAGGGAAACTCCCTAAAACATATGACATCTTCTGAGCACACTTGAACAATTTCCTCACATTCATACATTGTGTTTACAGAAATATTTGATTGCTATGTGTCGCCATCTAGTGTAAAACCGTAGCCAGTCAAAAAGCGCTCGGATAGTTCGTAAAAGCTTCTTATCTATTTGAAAAAGCTTAAATTTAAATTCCACATTCATAGTGGACTTGAAACATTATAAAAATATATGTAGTAATTATATAGACTCATAAACAAGCCCTCCGCGAGAAAACTGCAACTTTCGGTAAATATGTTTTTTTATACCCGCCACAAATAGTAATAGGAGTTTTTTTTATTTTTTATCAAAAACGGTTCATTTGGAAGTGATTTGTATCAAATACGGTAAAAATACTTCTAATAGCAACTTATGTTTATGAAAGGAGGTGGGTCCACTATAACATATAGTCCCCAAACAAATCTGCCGCCAATTTTTGAGTTTTTATATGAAAAATTTTTAATTTATGAAGCGATTTGTGTCACCAACATCTGTTTAGAAAAGGACCCACGGTTGAGGTGGAATCACTATAACATATAAATCATGTTGAGTATTACCTCTAATTTTTAAGTATTTATATGAAAAAATGGGTTATTTATGATGCGATTTATTTAAATTATCTTCAAAATACTTATTGTAGCATCCTATGATCACAATAGGAAACGTAATTAAAGTAGGGTAATTATAGCTCATAACCCCTTTACAAACCGAACGCACATATTCATTCAAGAATAATTAGTCTAATCAACATGTGACGGGTATTTAAGCTTTGGTTTCACCGAAGTTAACGTTTTTCTTTTTTTTTGTTCTTTTCGCATAAAATAGCAAATGGAATAATTATTTGTGAACTAAACTTTCTTATTGTTGTATTGTAGCCAAATAAATACTTTTCGGATTAACTTACACTTTCAGTTAGCGTTTGTCAAACAAAACTACTTAGTTTGGATATAATACAACAAATCAGACTAAAAAGTTTTATTTCTACTTATCTTATCCTTTTGGGACTAAAATTACTTGCGAAAAAATATATTATATAATATGCGTGAACAATACACTTCATGATTCTCGGGATCTAATATTACCCATAAACATATATATTGAACTCATAGCACTTTGCAATACTTACTTGACAATCTGTCGACACTCTCAAATCGTCCTTCTACTTTCGAACGCAACGAATCCAAATCAAATGGTGCCGCAAGGCTATGATCAACGCTTCGCGATTTGCTCCTTTAATAATAAAATTGTAATATATATTAAAAGTTTGCTCAATACAATAAAAAGTATTACTGCTAGAGTACTTATATGGCAATCGTCAACGACTTTATTTTGTCGATCTTTATCAAATACAAATTTTCCGCAACAATGTGGAAATAACCATATAAAAAATCAATAAATAAACAATCTTATGTTTAAAATGTTATGTTGTCAATTACGACGCGGCATTTTATTCTTAGTTCTAATAGATTTATCTCACTTCAGTAAGTTTCCACATATGGTTAAATAAGTATAAATTATTTTTTTCCATGCCTTAAACTTTGAATTGTTTTTGAATTAAACTGTCGCTAACGATTTTTTTTATAGTCCTCAATAAGTTTACACTATGGATCACAAAATGCTTGATTTTTATTGTATATTGTTATACCCTGTACCCGATGGGTAAAAGGGTATATTAAGTTTATGCAAATGTAGGAGGCTAGGTAGATCCTAAAGGGTATAAATATTTTTGATCAGCATTTTGAAAGTGTAGTAGAATTAGCTATGTCCGTCT
Organism: Leucophenga varia; assembly: GCA_018903435.1. NCBI lineage: Eukaryota > Metazoa > Arthropoda > Insecta > Diptera > Drosophilidae > Leucophenga > Leucophenga varia. The sequence goes on from JAEIFJ010001427.1 coordinate 1,924,751, forward strand.
GTCTGTCTGTCTGTCTGTATGTCCGTACGACCAACTGTCATGCTGTCTGCCGTATAAAAACGATTAACTCAGAGACAATAAGAGATAGAACTTCTATATTTAAAATTTTGACTAACTTGAGTCGACAAGTGTGCACTTGCAAACGGTATTTAGCCCTATTTAAGAGGGAACCCCAATACAAATTTATCCCAACATTTTGGGTTTTTGCATAAAAAGTCTTTGTTTCTTATTGTAGAAAGTTTAAATATAGTATACATTATGACTATGATAGTTTATCCTTTTTTTTTAAGTTTTTGCATAAAAATACAATACAACAAGGTATGTTTCTAAGGTAGAACTTGACTTGAGGTACATAAAGGATGGGTACAGGGTATCTTGCAGTCGAGCATACTCGACCTTAGCGTTCTTTCTTGTTTTAAGTTTAGAAATGTATTTATTATTTATATTGATTTATTTATTTAAAATTTTACGAGCTTACTGTGCGTGATATACTCGTATTATTGTTGTTGCTGCTGCTGCTTTAAAAATATATCTCAATGTTAGCGCAGCATCATGAATATATGTTCGCCTTAAAATTCTTACCTTGAAGCGGCTTTAAATTTTAAAGTTTATCTCGTCCCATACACATGTATGTGAACTAGTATAAATGAGATAAACACACGATTTATATACATATGTGGTATATAATCGATAAATCTGTTCACATTCTGCTCCTAAACGACTTATTACTATCTTACTATTGAAGAAGAAAATAAACTATTTTTCATTTTATCATAAATAAAAAAAGAAAGAATGATGAAGTTGAGTATGCTCGACTGCAGATACCCTGTTTTATCTTAGAATGGTAATTTGTTGTTTTGAATTTTCATACAAAAACAAAAAAATTGTCTAAAATTGTTTATGGGCTACACCTTCAATTGTTTTGTTCGTAACCATACACATAATTTATATTAAATTTTGAGTTCTTAGATTAAGAAATAAAAAAGTTTTCATGCAGGAAGAAAATTGAAAACGGGTCAGGGAGTCTTGGTATCAAATACGGTGCCTCTGTCTCCCATAGTCTCTGAGATAATCGTTTTCATACGGTTTACAGCAGACCAAACGGACAAAAGGACAGATAAACATATTAAGATCGACAATCCTTTCAATTCTGAGCGAAAGGGCCTATAATGCCTCATTCAGCCTGTTACATCTATTTGCACTGGGTATAAAAATTTGGGGTGCCCCTTTATGAAAAGCCAGGGACACTTTAGATTGTTCGCTGTAACTCAATTTCGTTTAAATTTTGTGATTAACTTAGTGTGCGACGATTTTTTCAACTTGTTTGATTGTCGTACAAAAAAATCATTAAAACAGATTATCTTTTTGATTAAATAAAACCGATTTACAGCTAAACTACAACACGAGCGAACTCACAGAACGCACTTCAGATAAGTAAAATGGAAGAATATAATCGTGAACCTTGTCCTTATCGCATTATTGAAGATTGTGGTGGCGCATTTGCTATGGGGTCTATTGGAGGCGCTGGTTTTCAGGCTTTAAAGGGGTTTCGCAATGCACCATCAGGTTTGCAGCGTCGTTTAAAGGGCAGTAAGTGACTAGCAAAGAAAAAATATACAATGTATACTATGTTTCTAGCTCATTATGCTGAATCTTACAGCTATATCATCGCTAAAGGCACGTTCACCTTTAGTCGGTGGTAATTTTGCAGTTTGGGGAACTACTTTCAGTGCTGTGGATTGTATTTTGGTGCAGATGCGTGGAAAAGAAGACCCATGGAATTCAATTATTAGTGGTGCTGTTACTGGTGGCTTTTTGGCATCCAGAAATGGTGGATACAAGTATTTTTTTTAGTTCAGAATCGCATATTATAATTGTTGAAAATTTACTAGGTATTACTGCAATGCTAAGCAGTGCAGCGGTTGGAGGTGTATTGCTTGCATTTATTGAGGGCGCTGGCATTGTTGTTTCGCGTGTTACAGCTGATAATTACCGTCAGGTTTCTGTACAAGAACAAAATGAACAATTAAAGAATAGATCGGTAAACTTATGCAATACTAATGGAAAGGTAACAATAAAATTTCAATTATTATTTATACATATGCTGCGTGTCTAGCTACTTTCATTCGGCATTATTATATGGTTTGCATTAAACAACGTTAAAGGAGACATCATAGATCTCAGATCGTCAAGACGATGTTCCCATGTCCGTTTGTCTGCACCTAGTTACACGTTTCATTTGCTCAGTCACAGAATATTGAGGTGGGATCAATATAGAATAAACCCATATACAAATCTACCACCCATTTTTCAGTATTTGTATGAAAAATGTTTATAAAGCGTTTTATTTCAAATATGGTCAAAATATGAAGCTATTTTTATGTAGCTCCAAATGTTAGTGGCAACGGAGACGGGTATCAAAACTTTGGTTCTACCAAAGATATTGTTTTTTTTTTTTTATTTGTTATTAATACATTTTATTTTGTCAAGCAGATAAATTCTTTGGTTGTATAAACCGCGAAACAAAAAACTATAAAATTCTGTCCAAAGCTGTGTAAAAAAAACTTCTCAAACATAAAACACTGTAATTTTAATAATAATTGCAATTTACTATATTTGTTTGTATCTTTTTCGATTTTAAATGCACACACCATAATTTTGGCATACAAATGTCCAAATAAAATTTATTATAAAATCTTTGGCAGTCCTTAATAAAAAAAAAAATTCTATTGCGCTTTTTGTCGACAACGCAACCAAAAATGAGCGTTGAATTTTAGATGAATTTAATTAAAATTTGTTTAGAGTATATTTTATTGCCAACAAGCAGTAGTCATATAGAATAACGTGCAATTTAAATTGATACTGTAGAATGCGCAACATGTTCCTACTACCTAATACCTTTTTTATAAGAGGAAATGTGAATTTTGGTACGAAACTAAAAATATTGCTACACTACCGCATAAAATTACTGAAGTTCTATAAAAAACTAAATAGCAACGCAATACTCATTAAATTATTCATAACACGTTTGCTTATGTTTAATTTAACATAGTTGAAAAGTATTTATTTTTTAATGGTAAGAATGAGCCTGTTTAAAAAAAATGTATTGTCAAAAATTATTGTTTGACTTCTTAAATCGTCTTTGTGTATCAATTGTAGAAATTAATATCTGATCTAACTTTATAAAAATCAAATTATTTTAACTGAGTTAAATTAAATGTCAAAGCATTGACAAATCAACTTAGAGAAAGTTATGTAGACAATAAAACGAACCGTGAATTGACATTTTGAAGGAAGTAAGAAAGATTGACAGAATGCATTTAATAAATATTCTGTTGTTTTCATATCTAAGCATTGTTCATTTTTTTTTTAACGAAAGTGGTTTTGATTGACAAAATTAATTTCCGCTGTATCGAATTTTTCTGAAAGCAAATAAACTCATGCGTATTCCGGTTGTTGTAAGTATCGAAAGTTTTCTAAGTGACTGGCAGATAGAATCTTGCATAAATAGAATTTTTTTTACAAATTCATATAAACAAAAATTTTGACAAGTTTCAATGTAAGAATTTAAATTGAATTTATCGCTGAGTCAATCAGGTTTCGCAATTGTAAATTTAGAGCTAAAATTATAATGGAATTTACATAGAATTTTCTGAGATCTTACAGTTGCAAATAGACACATTAATGAATAGTGTGCAAAAAAGTCTATAAGTAAATATTTGAATGAAGAAAGTAAAAATTAAATTATTGATTTCAATCAATAATAAAATATTAAAAAACTATCGTTAAATCTGCTACTCATAACAAACCCCGGAAAAGATTGAAGAAACACGATTTACTGATTGACACTCTTGACAAAGTTAAGGCTTATATTACAGTTATTCAAGAAATGCGAAGGATTGAAAATGGACACCTAGAAAAAGTAACCTGCGACATTTACTACGATGGCCATGAGAGCCAACGCATATTTAGATGTGGCTTCGTGTAGACGAGCGTCTTACCTCGATACTCATCAAAGCTAAATTTTTCAACATTAGCTTAATATATGTACACATATTACCACTTCTCTAATCTGCTTGAGAGCGCGGACGGGAACATTGCCGCTAGCGGAGAAGATGAATTTCTGGGTTCTCCGACAGATGATGAGCCTCCTGTGGAGCCACTGGGCTATGACGCTTTTAAAATCCTATCTGGCGTACTGTGTAATAGACCGTACGTAGGAAGTATGGTTGGACAGTACCAGTGGTGTTTTAGACCGAAGAAGTCAACCACCGACTCCATATTTACACTACGCCAGATCATCGAGAAAACCAAAGAAAAGCAAATCGACACACACCACCTGTTTGTCGACTTCAAAGAAGCTTTCGACACGCCAATAAGATCAAAGGTATTCGAAGCAGTACCTGAGCTTCAGTTTCCCTGCAAAAATCGTTCGCCTCTGTATGTTGACGTTGACAAACACCCAAAGCGTTGTCAGGGTCGGTAAAAATCCGTCCGACCCCCGGTTTCAGACCATGAGCTATTATGGCATGTTTTTTTTCATAAGAACCAACTGATGCCAAAGACAATAATTGAAAAAAAAAATTTTTATGAGGATTATTGTTTTAGTATTTTACTTTTCAAAGCTTTTGTTATTCTTTAATTAATTGCGCAGCTGAAATATTTTGTTTTTGTTTTTTATTTATTGAATTTAAAACCAACAAGGAAAAGTATTACTTCGATAGAACCGAAGCTGTAATACCAGTCATTGCAAATTCTGAACAGTCGAAAATGGAGTGGCGTAGATAGCTTTTGTGAAATTTAATTTATCTTTAACCTATGTTTGTAAATATAAACATTTGAAACTGAGCCGTCAAGTGGCCAGTCACAAACTGGTTTCCTTTAGCAATATTTTAACGGGTAACCCTATACAAACCTACCTCAAAGTGCTGAGTTTTTTCAAAGAAAGTTCTATAGGAACTCTAAATTTAGTATGGATTATTATGCCTATGATGAGTTTTTTTCACAGAAAGTTCTATAGGAACTCTAAATTTATCCAAACAAAGTATGGTCTATTTTCAAGCTAAAGATAACAAAATGTCTGCATTTGATTTATCTGGAACCACAAAATCATATAGCCCCCATAGTTATGACAGTTTTTGTACGAAATATTTTTTGTGAAAATTAAACTAAAAAGACTAATATGAAAACATACGATAAGAAAATTTCTAAGGTTCTTACAAATTGGGTACAGGGAATCTCGAAGTCGAGCCAATTCGTATTCATATTTTTGCAGTTTGTTAAAACAACTGTATTTATTTTAAAAATATTTCATTCTCTCATTCAGAAGTTACATATTTATTATTGAATTTTTAAATATTTTCGAAGCTTGCCTGTCTGCACTCAGTTTATACAGATGGTATGAATATTAAATATTTACTATTGGTCTGAACGCTTTATTTTCTTCGGAAATTTAATAATTGTGTATAGAGGAAAGTAAATACTATTTATTTTTAAATCGACACGTACACAAAAACTTATTTCAAATTTACATAAAAGCTTAGAATTATACGAATATGTATTTCTATTTCCTAAAATCCGTAGTGAATTTAGCAATTTTTCAACATACAGCGGAATGTGACGACCCGTATGCTTTATTTTATATATACCCCTATTTTTTATTACATACTTATATAATGTAAAAATTTCGAGTTATGTGCATAAAATTGGCTGCACCCTAATTGTTTTTTTACATAATTTGATCACAACTACTTTGTGGATCTTTTTTTTCTCACATTTATTTTAGTTAAAAAGATTCATGGTCAACAGTCCAATACACCAAGTAGGTTCAATTTTACATATTATTTTCAGCTAATGTTTCATTTCATTAGCACGATTTCAAATAATCGATAAGATAACGGGCGAATATTTCACAAATTGAGTTTATTTAATAGTTCTAACATTTAAATCCAAAGAAATCTATAGCGCGATTAATACGACGAGGTCTTTGATAAAATACAAATATGCATTCTAATATTTTATATTGTTTCGAGTTATCTTATAAATTATTTATTTTGAAAAAAAATATTGGATTCTTTTAGTTTTACGATAATTTTCTACAAAACAAATGTCTTTTGGGAAACTTTTTTCAGATTAGCCTAATTTTTACTAACTCAGATTATAGATATATTATAAATTATTTCCACATTATTTGCTTTAAATTCGTATAATTTTGGAGAAAATATACATAGAGATAAAATTTCATAAAATAATTAATTTTAAATACTATTATTTACAGCTAAAACTATGCAAGTCTTTTTTCTCATGCAATATTCATGCAGAATGCAATCATGCACGATACCATTATTTTATATAATAAAGTTAAAATAGTGATTTTGCGTATTTGTGAATTATGAAATATTTTGTTTAAAAAATATTTTTAAAATTTTTTACTTACCTGCGTACTGGTATCGCTAAATTATCTACGCTGCGCGATAAACTAGATACATCTTGACTAGCCCTACGTGACCTAACATTTTAAAAATAAAATAATATAATACATTTCAAATAAAATTAAAAAAAATAATAAATAAATAAATCAAATGTAACAAAAATATAAAACTCCATCCAACGGCAATTACGGAATGCACATGTTCCACTGCTAAAATAATTTTAGATTATCTCTTGTCTGACATTCTAACAGACTTCAAGAAAAATATTTAAACTATTAGATTACCACCATTGTGTCTATAAACGAATTTCTTATAAAATTTATAATATTATTGTACATAGTATTTCCTATTTGAAGTAAAGTTAAACATGAAATCTTATCAGTAAATGTACAATTTTTATTTGGTACCATTTCGAAGGAAAATAATAAGATAATTGCGAGTTGTTAAAAAATTTTTCTAAATGCAACATTCTTAAACTAGGGAAGGCTGCTTAATGGTCCTTATTTATTTTCAATGTTTTTTTTTAAATTATCATATATTTTATAGTTATCAAAAAGAAGAAATCATTTATATTGCAAAATATATTTTTAGCATTTTGCATTGAGTATTCAAAAGTCTCAAAATTAATAAATGCGTGGTTTATTAACACATTTTTACGATCAATTAGCATTGCAATAGACACCTTAAAGCTTCACAGATAGCGTTAATCATGGACAACACTTTAATTTATGAATCCAAAAATTCATATCGCATAAAAAAAAGAGAGACAATAAGATTGAATTTAAAATCACAGATATATGCAAATGTTTAATTTTTTTTTTAAATTTTTGTTTTCATTGTGTTTATTGTTGTTTTTGTCTTAGCAGGTTAGCAAATTTTGAATAGGTGTTTATTGATTAAAATAAGATCACGTTCAAAAAAAATGTGTATTACTATTGTATCGAGGGGCATCAACACAAATTTGGGATACTTTGTACCAAAATATACGATAATGTTTTATATAAATATAAGTATAATTATTCGGTATATAAATTAGTTCGACCAGTTTTTTAGAAGATTAATCTGCCAGCTATCATTTGTTTGATTTTTGTATACAAACAGGAGCTAAGCTCCATTTGCGGCAAGTTTTAGTTTTCAGCTATATTTGGAAAAAGAGCGTTTAAACCCACTTACCACTGTTAGGATTAGTTTGTAAATTTTGGGCATGACTAAACAAAACTTTATTCTTTTGCAGATACCAAACAGTTCACAGATTTTTTAGGAAAATATCAATTATTCATCGTTTTATGAAACTAATAATGTTGTATAGATACAACATTTAACAGTTGTATTTCGTATTTAAATTAATTTTTATTATGTATATGCAGGTAACATTAACCGGTATACTCGACGTTACTTGCAACATGACCAATAGCCACCAATATCTATTTACAGTTGTCCGTATAAATTTAAGACCAATGAGTATTTTTTTAAATTATTTTCCTTTGGGCACCTCAAGCTCAAAACGAAAAAAAATTAAACCAGAAACATATTTTTTATTTAATCACACGGCGATTAATTAATAATAATATTAACAAAAAAATTTACTTGCTTTCAAAATTAGGTGCACCATTGGTAAGTGCATAACTTTAAAAAAAACTTTTAAAATTTTTATTCGTTTTGAGCTTGAGGTGCCCAAAGGAAAATGATTTTAAAAACTCTCACTGGTCTTAAACTTATGCGCACAACTGTACAATCGTTATTATTTTAAGAATTGCGAGTTAGGAAAATATATTTCAATTTTAATACGCCAGCTTACCAGTATATTCGTGTATTAAGAATATCGAATTGCATTCTTTTTCCTTATACACTTGTACGCCTTCGTTTTATTTTTATAGTTTGGACTTTATTTTTATTTGTTGAAGTATAATATTTATAGAAATATTATCAAATAAGATACATTACTTCAAGCAATATAAATTTGGTACAATTATTCTTTTTCTAAAATATTTCCGACCTTAGCAAAAATAAATTTGAAATTGACCCTGTTTATTCATTGCATTACATTATAAATTGTATAAAAAGAAATTAAAAAGGGAGTATTTATTGTAATATATATTTACAAGAATATATCTTTTCATTTTGTTGACTTACTTATAATATCTCATTTAACTATCAAATTTGTACTGGTAACTATGACAATATTGATAGTAGAAATATCAATCGAAATTATTTAGTTGTCAAATATTTATACCACTATAGCGAATCAACTGAAAAAACATAAGCATCTAAATGAATCAGCATTTGAAATTTTTTTTTTAATTGTTGAAATACATTATTGTGCCACAAATTAATTAAGTTTTTCATGTTTTAATTAAAAACAAAACGAAAAGACAGTGAAGACAGTAAATAAAAGTAAAAAAACAATCGATGTGCTATTTCAAGGTAAGAGCTATCCAGTAAACATTTGATTATAGTGCATAGTTGATATTTTTCGCTAGCGACATCTTATCACTGTATTTATTCAAAATAAATTTTTTCTGTAAGAGATGGGAGCAATAAAGTACGCCGCTAATAAGTAAATATCAGTTCAAGCGGCATTTCTTTTGAAATCTTATTTGATTTTGTGGAATTTTTTTAATTGAATTTGATTCGACCATTAATTTTATTTATTTTGTTTTTGGCGGAAGTGCGTTCACAAAGCTGAAAATTTGTTCATGCATTATAATATGAATCAGGAAAGAACACTGCCAGAATAATAAGAATAAGCTAGTCTACGATATGCCCAGTACTATTATAAATTTATATACACTGAATCTTTGTGCTACATGTTTTTACGAAATAATAATTTTACGGTTCAAAATAGTTTTTACCAGTAAATAGCAGGGCCGCATACTGGAATTGAACCGAACCGATTTTTGAATCGAACCACTGAATTTTCAAACGTTCGAACCGAACCAGATTTTCTAAAAGATAAGAGTTTTGAACCAAAAACTGAACCATATAAGCGGAAAAAGTTTTTCGCTTCGAACCAGTTCGCCATTTCTTTAAAATAACTATATTAAATATTGTGAAATAATATTTAGTTAAGTTTAGCTGCCGGTTATGTTTATGTTGAAGTTTGTGAGACAATGTTGAAAATGGAATAGGGGTGGTTAAAGTGGTTGACAATTTGCCTCATTCCGATCGTCGGTTCATCGAAGTTCGCCGTGTGAATATTAGAAGAAAAGCAATTAATCTGAATGTCACGTTCGGATCGATGAAGTGCGCTACGTACGATAATTTTGGCATAAGATGCTTTCACAAATATTGTACCTACTTCATTTAACGATTTTTTTTAAAGAAAGCTTTAATTATATGAGTTTTGATATAATGCTCATACCAAGTAGGCACTATTTAATTAGTTGATGTAAAGCTAAATCTTCCTAAAATACGTTTTACTTGAACCGCTTGAACCGAGCCGAACCGTGATTCGACAATGACTAAAACCTAGTTCGTAATGAAAATCATGCTATAAAAAGGATAAAAATTGTGAAACTGCACGGTTATAAGACTATACATATTTTTTTATAACTACTAGCATCTAAGCGCAAGAAGCTGCGCATAAAGTAGCCTCGCGAAAATAAATCTGTATACATATCTTCTTTTAAAATGTGTGAATTTCTTTTGGGGGTTTAAATTAAAAAGTTTTAATAATGGGTTCGCATCGAATAATCAATAATTATCCGGCCACGTAATTGTTCAAAATCTGAAACTTACCAACTTCAACCTTTAATAGTAGCTATTCCTCGATTTACAGACATTGGGAATTATAGAGTTACAGGTAGACGAAAATTCATTTTCAAACCCTGAATTTGTTAAAAATGAATTATATAGCCCCGCTAGTGTACATTCAAGAATATTGCTCTATTATGCAACTAAATCCTCTCTTAGAAAAATAATATTATATGTTGAATCATTTAAAATTATATTTTTCATTATATGAACAATTAATTAAATCATGTGAATTTACAAAATTTGTTTCATTTTGGAAATAAATATTATTTAAAACTGTATAAAGCCTTCAAAACTGTCATGAATAACGCTGCATAAAATAGAGCAATAATTCTTGAATGTACAATTTTTTAACAATTCAGGAAAAAGTGAAATTTTCGTCTACCTGTAACTCTATAATTAAAATACCTCAATGTCTGTAAAAATTCTGAGGAATAGCTACTATTATAAGGTTGAAGTTTGGTAAGTTTCAGATGACAATTATGGTTTATAGATTTTGCTTTGGGATTTAAAGGCTTCAGGGCAAATTATCGAACCCTTTCTGAATAGAAATTCAAAATGTTAAATTTTATAGTTCCCTCTATCAATCCCTTTTTAAGAAGAATTTACTGAAGTATCAGCATATTTAATAAGTATGTACATATGTACATATATGTATGACGACGGCGCAATTATAATAGAAATGCTAAATACTTGCGCAAATTGTTGCCGATTTAAATAAGATATAATCAATCCAGCCCTACTTGACTTGACTATGTCAAAACAAATCAAAACAAATCTACACAACACATGCTTAAAACTCAAGTAAGACTTCTTTAAAAGTGTATTTGTGTTTACTTATTAATGTAAGGAAAACTGAAAGAGCAAAACAAGTTAACTAGTTAATGTTTATTTGAATCGGTTTTGATTACATTTGATTTAACATAATACCACGTTTATGACGTTTTGTGCTTTTATTTGGTTTTGTTATTAATCGGCGAAATCTTTAAACGCTGTTTAAATGTTTTTAAAATGTTTAAATAAGTTTTTCATTAGTTATAAATTATACTTATTTATTGAAAATTTTTTTAGCTGTAACTTTTGGCGCCAATGTTTATTTTATGACCTTTAATTTTGAAAAAAAAAAATCTTACGACGCGTGGGAGCCAAAGTTTCTCGTTTTTGCGGTTGTCATATTTCTCAATGAACGAATGTCGTGGAAAAAAATCATATTTATTGCCTTAATTTGTGCATTTTGTTTAGTGTATGTGTGAATGTATATATTTGTATAACATACGAATAATTACTTTAATTAAGGCCAGAGACTTCCACAGTCAGCGTTTTGCTGTTGTAAAATGTTTTTACGTGACAAGCTTAAGCGAATTTTATTCTTCTTTTTAAAATAAAATATTGTACTGTTGACTAATTCGAAAAAATAAACTTAAAATATTCCAAGAAAGCATCGTACATAATTAATTAATTTTTGCAATAATTCAAAGATAAATTTTCAAAATCTATTAGATAAAAGTTGAGTTTGAATGTTTGTTCATCCAAGTTTAGATTTTTTTAAACACAAGTATGACCTTGAGATTAGTACCTTAATTCTTTAATAGTTCAAATGCAATTTAATTTAGAGTTTTTTTTATGTGTTTCTTTCAAGGTTATTCTTTTATAAAGTATAGATTCGAATGGTAAATCAGACATGTAGATACACATTAAAATTAATCATGTACGAAACAAATCTGTAAGTTGTTTTTATCGTGTATAGATATTTTTTTTTGTTTTTGCTTGCTTAAGAAATTACTTTCTTGAAACGTTATTTTATTTTTAACTTACAAAACCTATCGGTAAATAATAAACAAAGTCTCTCACACATAAAACTTACGACAACAGTACTTTAAACATTTAAAATATTTACTGAACTGCGGTAAAAATTTGCACAACTTTATCTTGTATATAAATTAAAACTTGTTTTGCGTAAATTCAGATAAGAACAAAGCTTTTGAACGAGTAACGCAAAATAAGAATAGCAAGAAAAAGGTTTTTGATTTTGCAGTAGCTGAAAAAATTAAAAGAAACTGTTAAGAATTTCGTTCTAAATACTGTCTAAAACAAATGACAAAGGAGACAAATAAAAAATATTCACAAACACATTTATAAATTGTATCTAAAAGTAATATTGTAACAAAAATTCAGTTCACTTTCATATACAAATAAAGCACATTATACAATTTGCATAAAATTGTAATTTCTCTTTTTTTCAATAAAATCTGCATATACAAAATAAATTTGAAAGATGAACAAAACTTTCTTATTTACTAAGTTGTAATCTTTTATATTGTTTTAATTATATTATCGAATTTAGTTTCACTGCACATATGTAACTTGTCACAGTTGAATTCCACATCACACTAAAGCAACCCAGATTTTTTCCCAGAGCAGTGCTCTTCAATTGTTTGTACTCTCAACGTTATCAACACATTGTTGTTTTCTTTAATACCCGTTTCACTAAATCTGATGGGTATCAACAGTTTGTCGGAAAGACTGTAACTCACTAAAGAATAATATGCGAGTATGTATATGTTTGATGTATTCGTGCTCTAATTTCTGAATGAAATTTCATTTATCTTTGAATCATTTTTATACTGATTGGAAAACATTTATAACTCGGTTTTTATAATGAGTTTCAAGTGGATGCACTTATAATTAAAATGGGCAGAAGTTTTAGGCTTGTTATCATTCCCACATCTAATAGTAAAACAGTACATGATTTACAGGGACCTTTTCCTTTTATCTGAGAATTAATACTAAATTTTTAGAATCATATTCAGATTGCCTTGCTTAATTGGCTGTTAGTTAACCAACATTTAAAATAACAGTCGCAAAATTTGCGACAATATGAAAAAATGGTAAAAAAAAAAATAAATCGCGATAATTTGTTCCTTGTTTTAATTGTCACGTCATTCATTTTTTGAATAATTTAAATATCATTTTAATTGGCACTTATGGCACTTTTGCTTACTTTTATTTACTACATCTTGAGGGTACTGTGAATACCAAAAATATTTTTAAAAATTTTTAAACAAAATAAAGCAACATGAAATGTTTTAACGATTACTGCGTTGGGAGAAAAATTCTTTATTATTTCCAGTGCAATTTAATTTAAACATAAAGTCCGAAAACATATCTATGTCATGGATTTGATAGGTATTGAAGCTTCGGTTCACTCAAAACAAACTGTTCGTTTTGTTTGAACTTATGTTTATCAAATTAAGCAATAAGTATATGGTAAATATTGTTTTCATATAATCGCATTCGGTTCTTATTCATATCTGTTGTTTTCTCAATCAAAATTAAAGAAGTCATGAAGCTCGTATAAATCCTGAAGAGAAACTTTGTAAGGACCTTTAATGCATTTACATTTAATAAAATAAATAATAAAGACAGAAATTAAAAAGCCAAACAAAATTTCTAACACTTATTACCATGAATATCTTCAAACTCCATTATTATATTTTGAATATGTTAAAATTAATAAACTCATAAAAAATGTGACAGTTTGCTGTGCTCGCAACTAAAACGGTAATCTGCAGTCGATTAAATTTTATTGTTATGTAAAACCATTTTGTTTTAAATCGCATGATTTGTTGCGTAGTGTAATAAAATATTTATTTGATACGCTAATTTAAATCAAAAAGACAACATTTAACAATAAGACTTCGAAAAATAATAAAGAAAACAAATATGGTTCTGTTTATCATTATAAATGTACTACCAAATGTAGGCCGTGAGTGCCTGTGTATAGTATAAAGTAAAAACAGCACTTCTTACAATTGAATACTGGCAACTAATATGGCGAGGAAATTACAATAAGTCAAACATTAATTACGATTTAAGAAATGTTTTATCGGTTTTTATCAACCGAACAATCGTTGAATTGTAGAATACAGTATTTTGATAGATTTATTTAATCATGATCACTACGTTTACATGAAACAATTCGAATTTTGAAAAATGAAAATTTTACGGCGTAACCGATATGCTCAATTTTTTATTTTTAAAATATCAGCGTAATATCTTGAAAACTGCTAATAAAACTCGCAGCACCAAATAGACGGACAGACCTTTTTTAAACAGAATATTCGGAGTTAAGGGAGTGCGTCCATCTTCACACTGCTCCCCCTACCCCCTGGCTAATGTGTAAAAGAAGCACAAAATGTTTTATTCATACACACTACTGTCATTTCTGCGATTAAAGAGATGCATTTATTGTACAATTATCTTTTCTTAAATTTTCAAACTTATTTAAATATCAATGCATACATACACATAAATGTATGTAATATCTATTATATACAAATAGGCACTGCGATTAACTATTTGAATATGTACTTTGCCAATTGTCTATTTTATACATACGTACTATATTCTATATATTTGCGCTGTACTTCGTTTCATTGAGAAACAAACTGAGCAAATAAGCACGTGCTGGAGAAATATAGTATACACAAATATTTTAGATAATATTAGCTCAAGTGAAACACTGTGGCATAATTCGTAAGAATTCAGCTTGGAAAAATCAATTAGTTTTATTATACATACACAAAAATTCAAATTTTATGCTACAGTTGCCCGATCCATACAATATCAGTATTGTATACATAGGTTGCCATAAGAAGTGTTTTTACCTGATTTGGTGTGAATACATAACGCGGGTATTATCAGTTTGTCGAAAAGTTTTTAAATCATTTAAGTACTCATCGTCGGTATATATTCTTGTCAGCCCGAAGAGATCAGTTGATTAAGCTATGTCTAGCTGTTTGTCCGTCTTTCTATTTACTGTTGCATGATTTATACATTCAGTTGAAATTTCAGTGTAATTTCAGTAATCTTTGAACTCTAAGTTTAGTATGGATTATGCTTACAATACACCAAATGAAGTATCGCAACATGGATATATTTGTATAAAACTCCTATAAAGTAAGGTTTATAAAATTTACGTACCAAGTCTCTTCGTGGCGAGTTTACTCGTTATGTTAATTGTATTTCACTCTAATTTATCCATTTGATTTTTATTTAGCGTTTAGTTTTTCTATTTAATGATGATGGTAATGATGATGATGGATGTTATTCTATGATCGTTTATGAAGAGAAACTTCGTCTTTCGGTTAAAAAATATTCATTTTTCATGTTTATAGTAACAGTAATCAAGAAAAGACCGAAAAATTATTATAATTAAAATAAAAATACCCAAAAACATAACAAATAAGTCATTACTGATAATGTAATAAGAAATAATTCAAATTACACCAACTCAAATTAAACAAAAGAAATCATTCAAATTAAACGAACGTATCATACAATTACACTGCTTCCTAGTTAAACATTGTTTAGTATGTTTTAACTTCCACATAAAATTGGAGAAAAGTTCGAAACTTGTCCGTTCAAATTGCAGACCTCAAACAATTCACGGAGTTTCTAAAGAACGATATATAACTTGATTAATAACAACTTTTGGTTAGTTTGATGAGCGGAATAATTTCAAGCGATTTTTAAACACAAATAGAACGTACATTCCGTAAATTTAAGATGCGATTGGATTAATAAACACATAAATAAAAAGTTTATAAAAAAAATAAATAAATAAATAAATAAATAAACAAATTTAAAAAAAATAATAATAATAATCCAACCTGTTTTTCAGATTTTCTGGCACAAAGATATTCCACCATGAGTGACGTTTCTGTCGTGGAAAATATGCGCTATGATTGGGATCAATAATATCATCGTCATCATAACCGGTGTTATCGGTGCTTGAGGGTTCAACCAAACTACTATCATTGGCCAAATCGCTTTGAGACTCGCCGCTAGTAATTAGGCTTTGATCCATGCTCATCTGACTTATTATTTCAAAATTTTTACGACGACGACGATCAAGCTTAGTCTGTAGAGAACTGCGACGACGTCGATTGCGTTCATTAGGTGTATCTGGATAAGCAGGCGGTGGGGCAATCATAATGCCACGTACCGCAGTGCGTGTGTTATTTGAGCCATCTTCAAAATAGGTTACTTTGTTGGGATCATTAGGTGAAGAAGCTCGTATATTCTCATCCGAGCTGTAGACAATTTCCGGACTGTTATTATTGATAGGTGTAGCTGACCCATCGCTTTTCTCATGCCGCACAGCAGATTCGTATGAGTCTTTGGAGGAGTTCTGTTGGTAGAAAAAACAAATGTTAAGTAAATTTTTTAATCAATGTTAAAGTTAAATATCATACCTTATTACTATCACGTCGTAGAAAAGAAACGGCAATCGAACTTCGTCGCTTCTGAGTCTTATCTGTTTTACTAGAGAATAGTCCCAACGCTAATGAGCTACGACGTGGTGGCTTCTGTGGTGGTAATGGTGCTGTAATATTTGAAACATTCTCTGACTCATCACCATCCACATGCTCGTCGATGTCGACCAATGATGGTATAGAGGCGCTGACCCAGTCTTTTCGCAACCGATATCTGCCGCTATCTATGACACTCATTTTAAAATCAAACTCTTAAAGGTGTACAGAAACGTCTCTCTCTCTCTCTCTAACCCTTATTTTGTATCTAATTATTGCGTTAAAAGAATAAAAAATTAAACAATTAGTTATTATTGTGCAACCACTTTCATTTTAAAAAAATTTTAATCGCAAAAAAAAAAAAAAAAAAACAAATTCGAAAGGTAATTGCCTTATTCCAATGAGTTTGCGAAAAACTGAACCGCAGTTGAAAACAATAGCGCAGGCAAAGTTTTCACACGCAAAACTTTTACTTTCAATGAACTCCATTGAACTGACATTAGCAGCTGTAATTAGCGTCTCTATAGCAATCTATAAATCAAGATTACTAACTGAATGACTAGAGTCAAGCTAATGCAACACGACACAATTATCGTCGATCAGCAACATCTAACTTAATATGTAATATGTAATAATATACTGTTAAAAGTGTTATAAGATTATTACTTTCGAAGTAATAATCTTATAAGTGAAGTGGTTAGAAATTTATGGAATAGGGTGTACATATGTCAGTAGAAAAGCAAATATTTTGAAATTACCTACATTATTTTAATGTAGGAAAGTTGACAAATGAAACTGTTGATGCTCGACATTGTCGTTACTTAACTCTGACTTATGCCAAAATGTAAATTTTTATTTTGATGAATTTGAATTTAGCAATTTACCCTGAGAGCTTTAAAATTATTTGTTTTGTTATCAAATTTAAAACAATTGCATTTAAAATACCCTTTTTAATGAATAAATTTCAAAGAAAATATGCATTTGAATACCCAATCTAGAGAGTAAACATAAATTTGCCATTTGAACACAGCTCACTTTAAAACATTTAATTAAAACTAATTTACTAAAAACGAAAGTGACAATTTTGACAGATAGACAATCGAACATGAGTTTGCTACAAGTATTTCTCGAATTTATAATAAACTTTTGTTTGTATTTTTAATCCACGTTTAAACGATAACTATTAAGTAGATGTAAAGAAATATTAGAACATCACTATAAGTTATTTAACGAACCGATTTATATGTATGTAACCAGTCTCGCGTTACTAAAATGATATGTGAGTTTGAGGTTCTATAAACTATATACTATATGTATTGTTACAATGCGTTAGAACTTTAAATTTTAATATTCTCCTACATATGTTAGTTTCTCTGAGATTTATAGTTACGATAAGACGATATATAGTATGACTCTAAATCGCAATAAAAATATGCGTAAAAACCGCATTTTGACGAATTTTGTCAGGATCAATAAGTTGTACAATTTCCTCATACTTTAAATAAAATCAAGTTTGACGAGTATGGTCTTTTACCCTATAAAATATCGCTTCTAAACAAAGAGTTTAATATTAAAGTTTTGGTATAAAAACTTTTTGTAGTTGGTCTTAAATCAATTTAAAAGTGTGTATTCTCATATATGTACTTAAATAAAAAGAATTATTTTCAAAATTGAATGAGTGTCGGAATTTTAAGAGGGGTTATTAAAGTTGTTGTTTAATTATACAATATTATCATGACATTTTTATACCCGCCACACATAATGCGAAGAGTATATTCAGTTTGTCTGAAAGTTTGTAACGCATTAAAGGAGACGTGGTGGACCACATAAAGTATATATATTCTTGATCTGCTCGACGATCGATCTTGCCATGTCGGTGGATCCGTTTGTAACGCATTAAAGGAGACGTGGTGGACCACATAAAGTATATATATTCTTGATCTGCTCGACGATCGATCTAGCCATGTCGGTGGATCCGTTTGTCTGTCTGTCTGACCGACCGTCCGCTTGTCCGTGTGTTTGTCTGTATATTTCTTTGCATTTTATTCGGCCAAGATATAAAGATATTGAACTGAAATTTGGAACTAAGGCTTTTCTCGGCAACGACTAAGTTATGTTCGAGAATAAGAGTGCCACACCCATTTTTAGGTATAGCCCCCATACAAACTTACCGATATTTTATTTTTTTTTATGAAAATAGTTATCATTTATAAATATATATTTATAAATGACTATAAGCCACTGATGATCACATTTACACTATACAAAGATGGGTATTTAAGCTTCGGTTCTTTGTTCGGTTAATGTTTTCCTTGTTTTTTAGAAATAAGCCCAACATTAACTGCCACTTTTAAGTTGTAAAAACTTATAGATAGTACGAAAACTACTTTACTGATAGCGACCACTTCACATCTATATCTAGTAGTAATACAAAATACTCAAAATATATTCTTCTAGTGGTCTAATACTTGTACTTTTACTTATCTATCCCAGCATTGTAAAGTATGTGGGAACTTGTAACGCCCGTAACTAACCTTGCACTCGATAATCACACAAGAAATAATCAGTATACTCGTAGTAGAGAATTTGTGTGGCAAAGCACTCGATCAACAAAATTTTTATAAAATGCATTTTAATGTAAATGCATTTTTACTACTTCGGAGAGAGTAATTTTATTTAAATATAGTATAATATACTATAAGGTTAAACTTTACTCATTTCAATTTTAAAAAATTTTAATTCAAGTTTTAAAATACTATCCACTCTTAAAAATGGGCGTGACACTTTCATTGCCGAAAAAAATCTTAAGTTCCAAATTTCAGTTCAATGTCTTTATATAATATCTTGAACGAAATATACAGACGGACAGACTAGACATGGTTAGATCGATTCGTCTCGTCGAGCTGACCAAGAATATATACACTTTATTAGGTCTACGACATTTCCTTCAATGCGTTAAAAACTTTCAGACAAACTGAATATACCCTTCATACTATGTGTAGCGGGTATAAAACGGAATACAGAGCCGTTATCATAAAACAAGAAGAATAACTAGAATTGCTGCTGTTGCAGAAAACGAATGGAACAAGAAGTCACGTGATAAGGACCTGATTTTTCATGGTTCTCTGTTGTTTGGAATCTGTAGATTTTTATTTTTAGAATTTGTCACAGCTACAATCTGTTCATAGCATACAAAAACACAGCAAACACACTGCATATTTTTAAATATAATTTGTAAAGACTCGACTCCGTAAAGTTCGCCAAGGCTGAACAAGTCTATCTGTATTCAAGGAACGTTTGCAAAATAAACGTTCGGACCGATCTTGTTTTTCATTTGTGTTGCAGAAAATAAATACACTGATAAACTTTGACACAATATTTTTTTTTTTTTTTTTGTTATTGTTTGCGAAAAGTTTCCATAATTAATTTTCCATAATTTGAAAAGTTGTTATTGTTCTGACTGGCAATCTGTTTGCGGGCATTTTGAGTTTATTGATTGACAAAATTCGATTGAGAGATGATGCTTAAAAGTGTGTCATGTTTATTTTTGAAAATTACATACAATAATCAATTATTAGAATTGATTTGTGTGGGCAACTTAACTGCGAAACAGAATCAAAATACATACATACATACAAACATATAAATATGTATATTCTTTCTAAAAGAATTTTTTATCACATTTTAGTTATTTACAATCTATTTGCTAAACATTTAGAAATACTTAAAATAGTTTCAATGAAAAATTACATGAGTTAGTGTACTACAGCTATAGCTGCGTATTTTGTGGTTGCATAAATCATGCGATTGATTTGGAAAATTTGTAGGTAAGTGCCTCCTGTGGCTGCATGAATGATTAGATAAACATATTTTTAATTGAAGCAGAAAACAACAACTTATACATTATACAATTTTTTTAAGAGATTCAATCTAGATTATTTAAACCATTACTATAAAACTAACAAAGGAAATCTAACAGTTTATAAGATGATTATTCGCTAGCATAAGTACAACAAAAAAAATAAAGGGAGAAGTTCCACACATGCCTAGATTCGTCTCGTCGAGCTGATCAAAAACGCGTCACAAACTTTCAGACAAACTGAATATACCCTTCACACTATGTGTGGCGGGTATAAAAATAAAAAAAGAGGGAAATGAGTATCATATGATTAGTGTATACATAGACATTAGAAGTGGTTTTACCTAATTTGGAGTGAGTAAATTCAGTAATAATTTTGAAAACTCCAAAAATCAGCTTTCTTTGAGTTAACAGTCAAAAATTATCGATAATTTTGAATTTTATGCAAATCTTCAATCATGAGGTTTATTTATTTGCTTTAGAGACCATTAGTTTTTGTCTTAGTTTTGACCACCAAACGAAGTGTGCTTCAAAACACACCACTTTCCCCCAGTTTATACGGTCTACAAAATCTATTTTATTGCGTTACAAACTTTCTGGCAAAATGATAATACAAGTTCACACTATGTATGGCGGGTATAAAAATTGCTGCGAAATACTCTGTACCCGTCTATGTTAGCTACAAACTTTTTGATATAGTAAACACGTGACAACAAAAGAAATGTAGATTGTGTGATTGTTATTTTTCATACTAATCCAATTTATAACCATCTAATTATAAAACACTATCAGCGATAATGATAATCGAATTTAAGATTTCATCAAAAAACATTTTTATACCATGTACCCGAAGGGTAAAAGGGTATATTAAGTTTGTGCAAATATATGTAAGAGGCAAAAAAAAAGCTGACCCGTCTACAGATCACTTATAAACGGGGTATCTCTAGTCCCATTTAAAAGGGCTACAAATCTACCCAACAATTTTGGGGTTTTCCATTAAAACTTCTTTCTTTCTTATTGAAGGAACTCTAAATTTTTTATACATTTTTCCAATGGTGGTCTCAAATATACCAATATGAGTAGGACCAAAATAATTTTAGTTATAGCCCCCATACAAATTTGATCAATTCTCTTGAGTTTTTGTATGAAAATCTAATAAAATAAAGTATAGTACTAAGATAAGATTTAACTTAACGTCATAAAGATTGGGTAGAGGGTATCTTGCAGTCGAGCATACTCGATTTCAGCATTCTTTTTTTTTTTATTTCTCTTAAATGCAGAAAATAAATTCCGTTTGTACGTTAATTTATCTATTTTTCGAAATGATGCTCACCTCTGCAAAAGTATTTAAGTATTAACTGAAAAAAAATACAAAGCAAACTGGTTCAAACAATACTGACAAATGCAGTAAACTGGTTAAATAAAAAAATTTAATCTTATTATTACAATTATTTTTCATCTGAGTGCTGTCAAAATAAATTCCTTCCAAAAAGTCTAAAATAAAAAAAAATATAAAAAAATGAGTTTGATTGAAAAAAAAAATCAGCAAATCATGCAGTAGTTCGTGTTGCTGTCAATAATAATTTGAATAATTTATAACCTTATTATTTTTGAACTTTTGGAAACAAAAAAAATAATAATAATAATATCGACAATAATGTTGAACACAATTTTTTTCTTTTAATCAAATTGGATGCTTAAACATTCGATTTGAAAAACGCGCGATACATAACATACATAAATACACATATATATATGAATGTTTATTATACGACAAAGACAAGTCATTGAACTATTAATCATTCACAAAAATGCATTATTATGTATAGTGACTAATTCAAAAAAATATATACATAGTTTCTGTATATGTAGTATGTTTTTTTCTAAAACAACACTTCTAACCATTTTCCACTGGTATGTGTGGGGGTTCAAAAAGTTTTCTAAAGCTTAACGAAAAAGATATTGAAAGGCGTTATATGTATGAATAAGTGGTTTTAGTACCATTTATTCACTACCAAAATACCTGCAAATCTGTTGACGAGTATTTTTTACTTTAAACAAAGATTAATTTGGTAAATTTACAAGCAACAAACTCACAGCACCATCAAAACGAAACGAAATGCACCTACAATATTGCATCAGTATTGACTACTACAATGGTATATTAACATATGTATATAAGTATATATAAATAAATTAGGTTCAAAGTATTTAAATTTAGTATCATATCCTAACTCAGCTTACCCAGGCACGTGGTGCTTGGAGGGTGCTGGGTCGCATTAAATAGTGCACACAACTAGTTTCACTAGGTCGTTAAAAAAATTTTTCACACACATGAGTTGGCATTAAAACGAGCTAAATAACAAGCAATAACAACTTTTGTTGACAACCTGATACAAAAACAGCACTGTTGCAGTTGAGTGCATAGGAGCAACGCGCCCAGTTTACTAAAATCTATAGATACCGAACCAGTCAAACTAAATGACGACCACGACACTCCCATCTAACACCTGAGGGAGTGACAGTAATGTTACCCAATACAATGATTCTAACTAACCAACTAACTTACCAAATTTAAGTCAGATTGTTAAAAGCGCACCATTTTCGCGCGTTAAATGCGATTATGGTACAACATTATTTATTTATTTATATTCATTTTGATCATTTCATGTCAATGGTTAACCTGCTGCCTGCCGTAATGAGTATAGTATAACTATTTTAATCGAATACCTCAACGTTTCAAGTTAAATAAATATATATATACATATATATTCGTGTTTACAATATTTTTTTTGCACGTTCATATATAATTTGAATATTTTTTGTAAATACATATTTATTTATATTATATTTTTCTTTTTATTAAAACAAATTATTAATTGATGTTAGCTGACTTTTCTGCTCAATTTGTGTGCGCGAGATACACGTTTTCAGCGACAATTGTCAATTGTAAAATTCTTATTTATTCATACATTCTACATATATCATATGTATGTACATATATGTGTATATATATATATATATATATATATATATATATATATATATAAATATTTCTCAAACTCTTAAAATCATTTATTTTTTTTGAACGTAAACAATTTTTATTGATTGAAATCGATTTAGTTTTAGTTCTACGTGAATTGAAGTAAATTCTATTTCGATTGATTTAACGACGACTTCCGTCATAATCAAAACATAAGTTTAACTATTTCTTTTTACTTTGTTTTACTATGCTATGATTTTTAACGCTATAAATTATAAATGTAATAAATATTATAATACAATAAATTGTAGTGGAAGTTAAAGCAAGGTAAACATGCTTTTGAAATAAAATTTTCTTTAAATTATAGTGTGTAAACACAATAAGAAATTTTGATGGATTTGTAAAATGAAACAAGGTACAACTTTAACTTTGGTGGAACAGAAGCTCAAATACACTCGTACGAATCATTAAATAGTAAATCTAAGGCAAGGTAAAAAGTCGAGGTAAACAGTCGAGAAGGGATGGATGGAGTCAGTGGTCACGTTCAACCCAAGTTAAAACACAATTTTGGGGTTAATAAAAGAACCATACACGCCAAATTTTAATCTTGCAATACAGATATAACTATAATTTTCTTGAAAAAATCAAAAAATGGAATTTGAGTTTGTATGTTGGCTATTTGTTACAGTGGCCCGATCCTGTACATGTTGCTAGAGTGGGGAAGAGAACGTGATCTAAAAAAAAATGGCGTTGAGCACTTTTTCCCAATATTTGATCTACAGGAATTGAGCTCTGTTGACAATAAAAACGGGAGAAGTGTGGTTAGTGTCACAAAAATATTTGAAAATAACTATTTGCGACAACGGAGGAAGGCCGGGTATTTCAGCTAGCATATATATGTATATCTTATGTAATATATGACGCCTCTTTTAATACGTTACAAAGTTTTTAACAAAACGATAATACCCGTTCACAATATGTATGGCGGGTATAAAAAGGCTATAACTCAATTTCGACAAAGCAATATTGATACGCAATCTTTAAGATAAGTTGTAGATTTCAAAGGGGATTGTTATCAACAATATCTGTTGCGATAAAAAAAACCATGGCTATTGTTCCAAATATTTTTATTTAATTGTTTATATGCAGTTGTTTTGCTTAATATTTGAATAGAATTATATAAAACTTATAAAATTTTACCTTGTGCTAAATTTTAAAACTTGTTACCTTTTTAACTACAGCAGCGTTCAAAGTGAACGGAAAATCTAATTATGTTAAGCAGTAAATTCAAATCCTTTGATAACTCCAATTTCCAAATTTATATTTTGTCAATATATTTGCTTTATAAATAATTACAACTGCAAAACTCATTTATTGGAAGCCTATTTGTCAAATTTTAAGCTAAAAAAACTGATATATGTAATAATAATTTTATGTAAAAATAAAAAAAAAGGAGGTAAGTTTGCATAGGAGCTCTATACTTTAGTGGCCAGATCCTCATCAAATTAGTAGTGTATGCTTAGGTTACCATTATAAGCGTTTTAATTCAATGTAGAGCGAATATATTTTTTAAAAAAACACTTTAAATACAAAAACTCGAGTGGGCGGTAAGTTTGTGGGGGCACCATGCCTTAAAATGGGCATATTGACTTGATTTTAACATAAAAGAAAAGCTTATGTGACATTTTCCCAATTATTATCTAACTTTTAAGAAAATTTCAGTTTGTTAATAAAGTATTTAAATTAGAAATGTTTCGATTTTATTTGTATTAAGTTTTTTGTTGTGTAATTAAAATATGCAGCAATGCCTTTTGAATACAAATGCGATTTAAATATAAATGCCATAGAAATATGTTTTGATTGAGTGTGTATAGAAATAAAATTTTTGTTTTAAGCCTCAACATGCTATAAACCTAAAAATTCTTGGCGAATAAAGTTTTGTTGATTGTTAAAAATACGTCGTTTGCATTCTTTATGTCACATTTATAAGCACAAATTGTTTTTTTTATACCCTGTACCCGAGGGGTAAAAGAGTATAGTAAGTTCTTGCAAATGTATGTAATAGGGAGAAGGAGGTATACCCTATAAAGTTTATAAACCCTGTAAAGTGTATATACTCGTATTCTTGATCAGTATTGATAGGAGAGTCGATCAAGCTTTGTCTGTCTGTCCTTCCGGCTGTCTGTCTGTCCATCCGTCCGGAGACTATAAGAGATAGGGCCACATTATTTGAAACTAAGACTCTCAAGTGGAAAAGACTTAACTAAAGGTACATTAAGATGGGTAGAGGGTATCCTGCAGACAAGCATACTCGACTTCGGCGTTCTCTCTTTTTTTTTTTTTTAATTCCATATACAATAAAATTCACTGTTTTTTATTTCCGCCCCACATATTGTGTGGGTTTCAGTTTGTCGGAAAGTCGAGTAGATTTAGCCATATCCGTCTGTTTGTCCGTCTGTATTAATGCGTTTCATTCACTTGGTTTTAAAGACATTAACTTGACATGCGAAACTTAATCTTTTTTTGCCGCAAGCAGTTCAAGTGTTAAAATCAAATTGCCACGCCCATATTTAGGCATAGCTACCATACAATCTTATCGATTATTGTACGAAAATAACTATTATTTATAAATGTATTCACTCTACATTGGGTAGAAACACTTCTTATGTCAACCAATGTCAAAGCCAAGATACCACCCCATTTTTAGGTACAGCCCCACACGAACTTAAGGACTATTTTCTAATTTTAGTATGAAAATAGAAATTATTTATTTATGTATTCACTCCAAATGGGGTAAAACAACTTTAAATGTCATCCTATGTATACACTACCAATATATTATAACATATAGCCCCCATAAAAGTCAGCTCACATTTTAAATTGTTTTTTCAAGAAAATGTTTCTTATATCTTTCTTTACCTTAAAATTTGACCCAATATTAGTATCTAAACTTTTTATCGGACTATTTAATCGTGCCCATCCCGTCTCCAAAGTTAATCTCATAAATGAACTATTCCACGATTCATGTGGCGGGTATTTGTGCTTCGGTTCTACCGAAGTTTACGTTTTTCCTTGTATTTATTTTTATTCAATTTTTATTACAAATTAAAGAATATATGTATCTAATTTTAATAAAATTTTTAATGCGCATTTAATATTTACATATTCGCTTAATCTTATGATGTGTTGGTTAAAAGAGTCGAAAAATTCGTTTATTTAAACATACAGCAAAAAAATATTTTTAGTTTTTTCTGTCAAGCGTTAATTGCAAAATATATGTACATTCATACTTGTATATGTATGTATTCGCAAAAATACATATATACATATAACATACATACATACAATATTATTTTATCATAATACATTTCTGAATAAAATAATACTGCATATATTTTGATACATATGTATGTATATATGTACGAATATATAGGCTAGTCCGAAAAAGTACATCAATGAAAAACAAGAAAAAACGTTAACTTCGGTGGAACCGAAGCTGAAATACCCATCACTCAAATATATATATATATATATATATATATATATATATATATATATATATATATATATACACCTATATATATATATATATATATAGGTGTATATATATATTCGAGTGATGGGTGAAAAACAAGGAAAAACGTTAACTTCGGTGGAACCGAAGCTGAAATACCCATCACACAACACATTTAATAGTTTATATGTTCACCAAGGGCTTAGATTTAATTTCAAGTTGGATTTGGTCAAATTTGAATGGAGGCTTTATGTTATATTAGCTCGACCCTTAACATATCCATAGTGTTCAATTAGGTGGACATTGGAAATGATTTTAACAAATTTTAATTGAATTTATTCAAATGTTTTCATACAACAACTCGAAAATATCCGTTAGGTTTATATTGTGGCTAAACCTAAAAATGGGAGTGGCACCTTGGTTTTGATTCGATTCGTCTCATAAAGCTGATCAATAACAAATATACTTTTTGGGTTCTCCGATGCCTCCTTTAATGTGTCACAAACTTTTGGACAAACTGAATACACTCGTTTACACTATGTGGAACAAGGAATAAAAAATGAAGTCGCTCGAGTTTGATTAAAATATTATTGAAATACTATGCGTGCATACGCAATTATAATAAAGTCGAGTATGCTCGACTTCAAGATATCCTCTACCCAATCTTTACGTACCTCAAGTTAAGTCTTATCTTAGTACCATACTTTTTTATATTTGATTTTCATAGAAATCTTACGAAAATGGAGTAAGTTTGTACGGGGGGCTATACCAAAGATATTTTGGTCCTACTCATTGATATTTCATTGGGACTATCGTTGGCGCAATTTATACAAAATTTAGAGTTCCTAGAATAATAAAAAAATAAGTCTTAATGGTAAAACTCAAAATATTATGTAGATTTTTATGGGTACCCTTTGAAATTAGACTAGAGAAAAACCGTTTGTAAGTGACCACTTGGCGGCTCAGGAGGGTCTGAATATGTTGGGTCTATCTCTTTTAGTCTCCGAGAAAATCCGGACGGACATACATAGCTAGATCGACTCTCCTATCAATGCTGATCAAGAATAAATATACTTTGTGAGATATGCCTCTTTCTGCCTGTTACATACATCTGCACAAACTTAATATACCCTTTTACGCTTCGGGTGCAGGGTATAAAATCTCTTTTCATATAGAAGAAATTTAAAATATGTATTGTATCAGAAATTCTTGAATGTAGATAAATAAAACCATATGCATAAATGTGGCTCGACACCGGTTGAAACAACTATACGTAATGTAAAACTAATAAACTAAGTAAAAAAACGTAAAAAAAGGCGGGGGCAGGGCAAGACTCGCTGGATCAGCTAGTTTAAAATATATATTATTCACACCAAACAGACAGACGAACATGCGTATGTCGAATCGTCTTATGGAACTGATCTACAATGTATTCTTTTTTAGTAATACTCATTTTTACAATACTATCTGATGGGTAAATGGAAAATAAAGGTACATTCCAGCATTTTCTGGCAAATTTTGCAAAAACTTTTGCCGTCCGTTTAAACCAATTTCGCTTCAGTTCATATTTCGTAGGCGTGTCTAATACTCTTCAACGCTATAAATAATCGCTTACGACACTCAAGTTCAAGTTCTTTTGTCACTATTATAAACTATATTGTTGTTTTCCATCAAAACTTATTATTATTGTTATTATTGATTGACTTGTTTGCATTTTAAATCGAGCAGCACTTTGAGGTTAAAGACTTGTTGCTAACTATTCAACAATTCAACTCGTCTACTTGTTGTCAAGTAAGTATATGAATATGTGTGCGCATTTGTACGCATTTAAATATTTACTCAGCGTAGGCTTTATTAAAAACAATCACGGAAGTGTAAAATAGTATTTCTCCATACGCCCATTTTCATTTTCTTTATGCAAGTTACACATAGTATTAAACCGGTATAATCATTTGATTGGGCCATTTGTAACAAATTAAAGCAGATATAAAGGGTACATATTCTTGAAGTTGTGCCTTTTACTCAGAAAGTTTTAAAGATATTGAAATGAAATTTTAGACTAAATCTTTTTTGATCGTAAGCAGTTTGTATGACAGAATTAAGGTGTCACACCCATTTTAAGTCATAGCTCCCATACAAATTTACGATTTTTTGTATAAAAATAGTTATTAATTGAGAAAGTATTTACTCTAAATTGGGTAAAAACATTTCTTATGTCATCCAATACCAAAAAAGGTGTCACGCCCATTTTTGAATTGATGAACATAAAAACTATTAAAAGTGTCGTGTAAAAGGTATTTAGCTTCGGTTCCACCAAAGTGAACGTTTTTATACCCGTTACACATAGTGTAAACGAGTATATTCAGTTTGTAAAAAAGTTTGTAACGCATTGAAGGAGGCATCGGAGATCCCACAAAGTATATATATTCTTGATCAGCTCGATGAGACGGATCGATCTAGCCATGTCCGTCTGTCTGTCTGTCTGTCCGTCTGTCTGTCTGTCCGTCTGTCCGTCTGTCAGTCTGTCCGTCTGTTTGTTGCTATGCGATTTATTCGATGAAGATATAAAGATATTTGGCTCAAATTTTAAACTTAAGCTTTTCTCGGCAACGACTATGTTAAGTTCGAAAATGAGAGTGCCACGCCCATTTTTAGGTATAGCCCCCATACAAACTTACCGATTTTTTTCGATTTTTTGTTTAAAAATGGTAATTATTTATGAATGTACTCCCCCGCTCCCAATTAGGTAAAAACATTTCTTTTGTCATCCAGGGTCAAAACCAAGACGCCACGCCCATGTAACGGGTATTTCAGCTTCGGTTCCACCGAAGTTAACGTTTTTCCTTGTTATTATTTTTTATACCTGTTACACTAGTGTAAACAGGTATATTCAGTTTGTCGGAATGTTTGTAACGCATAAAAGGAGGCATATTAGACCCTATAAAGTTATATATTCTTGATCACCTCGACGAGACGAATCGATTTAGCCATGTCCGTCTGTCTGTCCGTCTGTCCGTCTGTCCGTCCGTCCGTCTGTCCGTCTGTCCGTCTGTCCGTCTGTCCGTCTGTCTGTGTTGCTGCGCGGTTTATTCGCTCAGTTTTGAAGATATTGAGCTGAAATTTTAAACTTAAGCTTTTCTAGGTCCTGTGTAGTTTCTATGTTAAAATCAATGTGCCACGCCCACTTTTAGGTATAGCTCCCATACAAAAGTACAACATTTTTTCAAGTTCTTATATGAAAAAATGTATTTATAAAGCGAATGGCTTCAAATATGGTTAAAAAGTTTCTTATACCCTGCCAAATCTTCAGTTTAAAATTGGTCGAAATCGGACCGCAAATTCCTAAATTTTTAAGAGTATATTTAATTTATTTAGTATTTTGAAATAAAATTTAATACAAATGCTGATCTATCAACGTCAAATGATGTGTAACAGGTATATAAGCTTGTCCAACCGAGTTAACTTTTTTTCTTGTTTTTTTTAATTTTTATATTTTAAGATATTTCTTTTGTTGACAATATAACTTTATATTTTTAATGGCATTTTTGGTTTTAAATGCTTATATAAATGTCGTTAATAATGTCGCTAATAGATACTGTAAATATAGTAGCATTATCAACATCTTTTGAATCATCCTTTAAGGATGAACCGAAATTTTAATACCTGTCACACAAAATATACCTACATACATATAGTAGATAGATAATAAATATATAATTACCAGTATCGTAGATAGCATTTTGCAAATGGGTAGATGGTGGTTAATGGTCCAATATAACCGACATTTAAACACAGTAGTGGCATTCATATACAATAAAAAGCAAATATAAATCAAAAACAAAGAAAAACGTTATCTTCGGTGGAACCGAAGCTTAATACCCGTCACACGAATCTTTAAAGAGTTTATGTGTGATCATCAGTGGCTTAGATAGAAGTTCGAGATGGGATGGGTGGGGGTCAATACAACTCCAGTTTAGTTACAATATAAGCACGGCATAGCATTAGCATATAGGGCTATACATTACAATGTACCGATCCGATGCTAATATCGGTGGTGTGTACATAGGATGGAATTAGATGTGTTTTTACAAAATTGAAGTGAATACATTCATATATACTAACTATTTCCATACAAAAATTCGAATTTTGTATTGGGCTATACTTTAAATAAATTTGTATGGTGGCTATAACTTAAAATGAACGTGGTACTTTGGTTTTGATATACAAATAAGTCGACGAGAAAAGCTTAAGCTCAAAAGTTAAAAAGCGCAGCATCAAAACGATAGACAGGACGGATCAAGAAAGTACATATGTACTTTTATGGTTTACAATATATCCTTTAATGAGTTACAAACTGTCCAACAAACTGATAATACATGTTTTACGCTATGTGTTTCGGGTATAATAAAATAAAGTGACACCACATAAATTTTGAGAACACAACAGAAAGCTTTTTTATGAAAGGCATAAAGTGGGAGCAATGTTTTTAAATTGATTGATATGAATGCCGCTTTCCTATTCTCCAAAAGAAGGAAGGTTAATAATTTAATTGGTGAATAAAATAAAAAAAACCAAAAAAAAAAATAAAAAAAAATTTAAATTTTTTTTTTTTTTTTTTTTTTTATGGTGTTCCAAGTGTTGCAAATCTTTAAACTTTTAAGTTATTACAACAACCATATTGATCTTACCAACCTAGAAATAATAAAATATTCTATATTAAATTTCTATCCAATATATTCAAAACTGACGAAACAGAAAGCAGAGCACAAAGCATAGAAACGATTTTAGCTCAATATCTTCGGCTTTGGTATCTAAAAGAAGTTAAAGTTTCGAATTCCAGTTCTACATATGTATGTCAAGCTTTATTTTTTATTGAAAAAGATTTAATCCTTTTAATACTATTTTATCATCATTGTAAAAGAATCAATCTCTCTACTTTAGTATTTGATTATCCTTTTGTTCGATACTAGAAGTTTCATTCGCTCAATATCCCTCAAAAACTGACCGCTCAATTTAGATTTTTATATGAAAAGTTTTTCATTAATTAAATTACTTTTAATTTTAACAAAACACTCAGTCAACTCTAGCAAATTTTGTTATGAATATATAAATCATATACATATGTACATATGTATACTATGTATATATGTATGTATTCACTTTCATTTTTTTCTTTTCTCTTATTACAATCATTCTTTTATCATTCTTTTTACTTTTTGTTTATGCTTTGTTGGTTTTATCATTTATTTTGTCAAAGAGTTGCATATCACAATCTATTACTTTATTGTTACTTTTTTTATTTGCCATTTCTTGCTTAACGCATTACTTTGGAATCAAAGCCCCTGTCAATATCTAATGCCCACAAACGTCTGAGTCGTGGGACAGGAGGAACGTTGACAGCGTCACTCAAAGAGTGACATGAAGACATAGAAAAGAGAGAAATAGAAATAAAGACAAATAAATACAATGTTAAAGGGATGGGATTGCTGTTTTTAAGCTGTTAGTATTTTTTTGTCGTTAGTTTGCTTAACATATTCGTGTTCATATTATTTATGTATATTATATTTTATATTTACAAATTATAATTACAACATTAGTTCAACAAAAATGAAATCATCGAGCCAAATTTGTATTAGCGGCAACGAAAAAATATTTATGCACATCGTACAACCTTCTTCTTGAGGTCGACAACACTAAATAAAAAAAATAAAAGTTCGTGCTATGTATCACATACAGTAATAAAAAATACAAAAAAGAAACGGAAAACCAAAGAAAAATGTTGAAGAGAAAAAAATAATTAAACACAATATATTCTACTGAGTTTAAAAAACTAAGTAACTTCGGTTTCTGCTTTCTGAGTTTTGCAATTCTCTTTTGAGAAATATGATCTTTTACCGTTTTTCAAGTATTTTTATAACCGTCACACATGGAGTGAACGGGTATTTTAAGTTTGTAGAAAATTTTGTAACACATTAAAAAAATTAATATTTTCTATATTCTTCATCTGTCCGTTTGATATTGCAAAATGCGTTTAATTTATTTAAATACCTACAAACATATATTGAGCTTAAATTTTAAATTTCATCTTCTCTCATCCAAAATTATTGCAGTACATTGATGTAATCAATAACAGCATAGCCCTATACACAAGCGTGCCAATTTCCGAGTTTTGATACTATATTTCCAGGTTTTATTCAACGCAAACACAAAAAAAAATCATTTTTTTTTTTTTTTTGAATGCTCTAACGTTTGATTTGTTAGGCATGATTCTTATATTAGCTTTATTCTGCATATTAATGGTATGTAGCTTAAATCTTGCCTAAATTTGGTTTACCACTTATGTTTTCAATTTTACAATATTGCGATGTACGTACAGATGTACATGTATAA
The DNA here is from genome assembly GCA_018903435.1 of Leucophenga varia. Lineage (NCBI taxonomy): Eukaryota > Metazoa > Arthropoda > Insecta > Diptera > Drosophilidae > Leucophenga > Leucophenga varia. The sequence goes on from JAEIFJ010001427.1 coordinate 1,957,995, forward strand.
AAGATTCGGCTTCACCAAAAGTAGCGTTTTTTCTTTAGCAATTATACTGTTAGAGTAGAAACTAAATGACAAATATAATACATATGATAATTACGAATTCCCCTAAGAAATTAAGCTCAAATTTCTTTGGTAAATTAAAACGCGGCCAAACATATGTACATCCATATATCTACATTTTTATAAAGTCTTATACCTATGTGCGTTCAAATAAAGGTCAAAGAAAACGATTGAGTAAAATATTAGAGTGCTTATTGATCAGCCATTTTTAAAAAGGGAAAAACAAAATTATAAATAAAAACCAAATTTTACCAATAATCGTTAATTGTTTGAATTGCGTTTAGGTGGTAGATATTTTTTAAAAAGCAGCTCCAAAACTTTATACAAAGATTAAAAAAACTTATAAGTAGAGCAACGATAAAAGTGCAAAACTTGCCCCAAATTTTTCTTTCGAATTTTTTTTTTTTTTTTTTGGCAATTGTAAAGGGGTGACACCGAAAACACTTTTACTAGAGTTTTGAGTTTTACATTGTAAATAGAGTTGTAAGGTTTCATTTTCAGTTTGGCGGGTACCAAATTTAAATTTTTTGCATAGAAATTAAAAATATTTAAAAAATAGGACACCATATGGAATCAATATAAACACTCGAAGTAATCGCAGTAATGGTGTAAATTTTCGAGTATTTACATTAAAACACTTGCATCAAAACTCTGAGGTTTCGGTATCACCCCTGATATTTTAAATATAATTTTGTATTTATTTATTACACACCTTATATATGTATGTATACCGTTGGGTTCTCTCGTTTTTTTTTTTTTTTAACCGCCTCTTAAAATTGAAGTTCGTATGCTTGCTGGTTGTTAAATGTAACAATAATTTATTTTAATTAACTTTTTTATATACTGTTCACTAGTCACATGGCTTATTAAATTTTGTTTTATATATTATTATTAATTTTTTTTTAATATTTATTTTCTTTTTTAGGTTTCAAGCACAAAAACACGAATTAATCTTTAATATACATATTTTGTAATAATTTTTTGGATTATCGTATGGCTTCAACTAAACACTCTTAATTTTATTGAGACAATATATTGATATATTGTACTCTACGGATTGTATTTAATTTTATTTATATTATATATTTAGCTTTGTTTAGGTTAATATATGTATTATATATTTTTATGTATAGTACAAAACATTGCCTATCATAAAAATGGTTAACTATGTTTAAATTTGGAGCAACAAACGTATGTTTAGTGAAGATCAAAGTTGCAACTTCTAATCTCTGCAAATTCGAATATGTGCCAAATTTAATTTGTTAACCTATGTATACATACATATATATATATATATATATATATGTATATTGTACATACATTTACATATATATGTAAATATGTACACATATATATATATATATATATATATTATATTATATATGTATATATATATATATATTAAATCAATAATAACTGTAATGTTTATTCTTTATCATTTCGAATAAAAGCGAAAGTCAATTTTAAACAAGAATTTAAAACAATTAAAACTAGGGACGTAATTTCAATGTATCATTATTTTTTTTTTAATGCGACGACATACTTTATTTTGAAGGAAAAAAAATCAAAAATGACGAAATTATTTCGCCAAATTTTCAAGGAAAAAAATATTTATAACGGCAAAAAAAAAATTTTGTAGAACAAACTAAAAATTATATTAGAAATAGAAAAGTACTAGAAAATATACACTCAAAAGAATTTTAAATACATTTTCTCTCTTGCACCTTTTGATATTACTTTATTTTTATTCTCCACTTTTTTATATTTATTTTAATTAAATAAAAATTTCGCGCGCGTTTCTTGCTTTGCGTTTCTTTGTTTAAAATATAAATTTGGAGAAAATCGTTAAAAATTCATTTTTATTTTCGATTTATTTGTTAGCTTATTTTGCTTCCCACTTGCGTTCGTTGCAAATGATTAACTTTAACTAATCGAAAAATTCAACATGCAAGTCTCACAAAGCGTCGACAACGACAGCGACTGACAACAATAACAACATCGATGACTACGGACGTCGACAAAAAGCAAGTTTTTAAGCGGTATGGAGACGTTCTCATATGCTTAAAAACATATTTGTACAATGTTGAATTAATACAAAATCGAACTTGAATTTAAAGCATACCTAATTATTATTTGATTTGTCAGTACTTGAGCGGTTCTATTCATGGGAATTTTTTAATTAACATAGTGGTTGGTCTGTAACCAGATTTAAAACTTTTCTTGGGTTGTTTATTATTTATAACTTGATGAAAGAAGTAAAAACGTGCGATAAGACTATTCAAATTGTACTTGTATTTCATAAGCACAAAAGTGTTGCTAAACAGGCTAGACTGTTTAAAGGCCACCTTAAACGCCAACGTCAATGCCGACGATCAAAAAGCAGCAATCGTGAGCAAAGACGAAATCAAATAACAACAGCAAAAACAATAACAAAAATTAAACAAAATTCCGTTTCGTTTGTTAAAACGAGATAGTGCAACTAGTATTTATTCTCATGTATAAATTATGCTATTAATGCTTGAGCACTCTTTTTATCTTTAAATTTTTTGATCGCTCTTTCGTTTCATTTATACGACACTCTTTGCCAACGTGTTGCTTGAGTTGCATTATATTTTTTTATTTTTATTTATTTATTTTTATTTTATTTTTTTTTTTTTTTTTTGAAAACTCATATATTTTACTGACACATATTTAATCTTCAGGTGCTTTTTTACAATTTCCAGCTAAACACTAACTAAAAGTTATATTTTGGGCTTTAATTTCAATAAAATTGATTAAATTGACAATGTGCAGTATCACTACGACTTAACTTCATTATTGTAGGATATAATCTTAACCATTAAATAACACAAAAAAAATGTTTTTTTTTTTTAACTTTATGGTTGATGTTGAACTATTTTTTAAAACTAAATTTTTTTATTTAAGATCCATCGAAATGTTTTTCAAGAACAAATTGGTCATATTTATAGCCAAGCTTTATTTAAAAGGGGAAAATATTTTTTTCCAATATCTGATTTAAATTTATGTAGGTCACAGTAAGGGTAAACTTACATTTTAATCGATTAAAGAGAAAGTGTACGATCACAATTGCTAACAAGGAACTAATTTTTCTCAAGGCAAACTTTTTTTTATTATACATACCACATTTTATTCACAGTTGTTTGAATAAATTGCTGTAATTTAGTTTTAATCATTGCTATGCGAGAGTGAAGGTGATCCGCTTGCGGTAAATAGATGGAAAAGTTTGAATTCTTTCAAGCATAAGGGTATATGTATATATAAGATACTTTTTAACTAAGTATGTATGTGTGTATGTATTGATGTAATAAAATTTATATTTGAGTTCAATTTTACATCAAATTGTTAAATAATAATAAAAAAAATATTGAAAATTATTTATATTTTAAAAATCTTGTTCTAAGACAAGTTTTAACAACGAAAAGCCTTACATTTTGGATATATTAAAACATTGACCCATATCTCTTCCTACAAGGAATGCTTTCTACCACTGACGCTCATACATACACACATTGATCATCTATAGCACAGAAGGTTGATTATTCTTGATTCTTAATAATAAATCTGTACAGGGTTGATAATATTGTGTGACTTATATTATCGAAACGAATTCTTGACTCTTTGTTTTGAATGACCAGAGACTTAAGTTACTGTAAATGCTTAAATGACTTGACAAGTCATAAGATGTGTATTTTTTTTTTCACTTCTTAAGTTTATCAAATGAATGAGGATATAACAACAGTTAAACAGTTAAAAACATAATTATTTAAGCTGTATATATATAGTATATTGCACAACGTATTTGACTTCATAAAATAAAAAAATCATAAACAGTTTTTGTGCGAAATAAATAATTACTATAGAGATTCAAAAATATGTACTTTTAAGTCATTTGTAAATATTTTTTATCGAATTTCCATTTTTTTGCTTTGCTACTGACTCAAAACTCAAAAATCTAACATTGCAAGTAAGTCGGTCGGTCTACTTAGTTATTTTAGAATAAATATTAAAGATAAAAAAATTACCTATTTTGCCGCATTGAATATTGTTTGCATTGTCAACTAAATTGTAAGCAACGCAACGAATTCTGCGGTGAGGGGTGTTGAAAGCTAATGACAATGTCGCCGTCGACTTTATGTATTGCATGTGAATACAGTCTAAATATTATATTTATACTATACGCGCATTATACAAAATAAAAATCGCGTTTGTTTTTCTACTGTTTCTTTATAAATAAACTCCACTAAAGGCCTGACTGCCGACTTTCTGTCAGTCATATTTTTATTTTCGATAGACCTTAATCTTCATGTATCTTTGTACATGTGTGTATGTATTTCAAAGATAAAATACAAAAACATTTGGTATACAATTACTAAAACATTGCTTAAAAAAACAAGGAAAAACTTTAACTCGTCTCACTTTGGTTTCAACATGTTAAATGCGTAGAGTTGAGAAAATTTTAAGTTTCAAATTTAGGTCAATATCAAAAACTGAGCAATTGAAACATGTAACTTCTGTCTGCACGGACAGACAGACCAATATTGCTAACAAAATTCCTATCGACAATCAAATCAAGAATATAAATATACGTTATAATGACGTCTTCGATGTCTCCTTAAATGCGTTACAAATATTCTGGCAAAGTGATAATATACTTTTACTCTAGTTTGTTATAGTGATTGTGTGGAGGTATATTGTGGAAAATAGACAAGCGGGGAAAGTACATATGTATATACATTTGTGTTATGTTTACATTATAGGAGTACTATAAAGGTAGGTCTCTGAACCCCGATACTGATCGCAACTACTATTACAGATTTATGTAACAAAAAAAATGGAGATGCAGCCTTATTGTTTCTCTTGATTCTTTTAACGTTGCTAATACTGCGAAAAAAGAAAAAAATCGATTTGTGACGCATATGGAAAATGTATACTTAACCAACGCCACCACATTTAAAAAGTTGGCATTTCATAACAGAAATCTTAAACCTAACAAAATTTATTATGGAAAAAATATGCGTTTATTGATATTCATATAGTAAATGAATCTTCTCAAGCGAATCAAAGTTTTATACATGTACTTTGTAGAGACTAAGTGTATGTTCTAAGCTGTTACAAACATTCAGATAAAATAATAATGCGCATAGAGTAAATTTTCTTTCTAAATCATATCCATCGTTATCAATTTTATTATACATAATAATACCAAACGCTCAAAACCTTTTCAATAGCATATGATCAACATCTAAGGAGACTTTGTTGATCTAATATAAAATAAAACACGGAAAAAATTACAACCAAGATTACAACACTATAAAGGTATATAACTGCTTACTTAATAACAAATCATGGCCATTTTTCCTGTAATTAGTAGATTGCAGACGGCAGAATGTCAAATGCTCAAAACGTTTCAGTACGGAATTTTTACGTATATTGCAATAGAATAAAAGTACTTCTCAGGTAGGCGCTTATAGACACAAGATTTAATAAAACATTGAAAAAAATTGAGATAAAAATGGTCAACTGCGTTGCCATGCGATGCGTAATATGCGAAGACTATGTTAATTTGATTGACATTTTAAAACGTATGAAGAGAATTCAAAATTCGTTTTCACAAAAATTATCTAATCGATGAGCTTAAACTAAGGAAGGTGAGATTTTGGTCCCCATGTTTGTTAATGTTGTTTTATTCGTTTTTTTATCTAAAAATAGACAATGGACGCCGCGCCAACAAAGACGGCGACAACCTGACCAACAACATTGCATCTTGTATTACAACAATCTTCATATATATACATACATGCAGACAAAGAGGGGGCAAATAAATAAATAAAACAAGGAAAAATATTAACTTCGGTGGAACCGAAGCTTAAATAAACTTCGATATTGGATGGGTGGGGATTACTGGTCTACACAATTAACTTCGGTGGAACCGAAGCTTAAATTAACTTCGATTTTGGATGGGTGGGGATTACTGGTCTACACAATATTGATATCCATTTTGAAGCTAAAACTCCGTAACATATCGATGGTGTGTACAAAGGAGATATTAGATGTGTTTTTACCCTAGTTGAAGTGAATACATTCATAAAAAATACTTATTTTCATACCAAATCTCGAAAGTGGGCGGTAAGTTTCTATGGGGGGCTATACCTCAAAGTGGGCTTGGCATTCTGAATTCAACCTAGGACTGAGTTAAGCTAATGTTTTAAGTTTCAGCTCAATATCTTCAAAACTGAGCGAGTGAATCTTCTCGCAACAGAAAGGCGGATAGACAGACGGACGAGTCTTTATGGGGTCTACGACGTCTCCTTTAGTGCGTTATAAACTTTTCGACAAACTAAATATACCCGTTTACACTATGTATAACGGGTATAATGAAGAGTTAAATGTGAGACAAAGCAGGAAATAAAAAACACGAGCAACAAAATAGTCTTCGCAACAGAAATTCCGGTGGTCGAATAAAGCAAAAACCTGCTTGGTAGGAAAATGCAATTTTTGTTAAACGAAGAAAATTGTTAAAAGTGCGCATGAAAAATACTACCAAAAACTACAAAAGAAAAATTGGTAAGCATAAAATAGCAAATGCGAGCACAACTAGGAAGAGTGTTTTGTTTTAAATAAAGAGCTAATAATTCGTATACTAACTAGCTAGCATATAAAATGTGAATCAAATTTGTTTTGTTTCATTTATTTTTTTTTTTTTTTTGGTTTTATTGAAGTTAAGGTTTATTTTTTTTTTTTTTTAATATATCATATACATATAGCGGTACCACACCAACTTTATAAAAATGTAACGTGACTTCCAGAAGTGACGTTAAAGTTACTTCTGCGATAGAAAATATTTTGGAGAAATTCCTTCCTTCGCTTAGGGTGTGAACTCGAGACATCAGAAATGCAAATTTCACAAACAAAACGTTTAAATCTGTAGCTCTGTACAAACAACGAAATTTCTGTCAATTTTATTAGTCTGTAAAATATTTCAAAACAAATTCCATCGCCAAATAAACATCCAGAAGTTATTTGGAAATGAAGCTTGGGCGCTACGTATGTAACTTATATTAAAGCTACCCATGAAGATTATTTTATGTACTTTACCAGTGATAAAACGAAATAATCAATTTTCCCTAAATACTTGTGCATACATTCACAAAGAAGGTAAATAAAACAATTGAAGATATAAAAAATAATTAACTAAAAATTCATTTAACCATTTTGGCAACTTAACAGTATCTTTTGTTTGCTTCATTTTTATACCCGCCCCACATAGTGAACGGGTATATTCAGTTTGTCTGAAAGTTTGTAACGCATTGAAGGAGACGTCTTAGACCCCAAAAAGTATATATATATTCTTGATCAGTTCAATGAGACGAATCGATCTAGCCATGTCCGTCTGTCTGTCTGTATATGTCTACGCATATTATTCGGTCAAGACATAAAGATATTAAGTTTTAAGCTGGAACTTAGGCCTTTCTCGGCCCCCATACAAACTTACCGCCCATTTTTGAATGTTTGTATGAAAATAGGTAGTATTTATGAACGTATTCACTCCAGATTAGGAAAACACTTCTTATATCATCCAATGTCACGGGTGTGACGGGTATTTAAGCTTCGGTTCCACCGAAGTTAACGTTTTTTCTTGTTTTTTTTTTTTCATATGAATTTCATTTTTTTTTATTTAGTGCTTTGAAACCAAAATGGGCGCAATAATAAACAGAAAAAAATATTTACGCATCAATATTATTTAGTTTATTTCGATGACATTTTATCGTTTTACTGTATTTAAATATAACAAGTCTTGTCAAGTTATATAAATTTAATTTAATTATGATTAATAAGATAAAAACTGTACTACGACTCAATATGTTTTTTACTATAAATTATAAAAATGTACTAAAACATTTGAATTTCCTATATAGCTCTAAATAAAAAAATTACTTTGTTTTTTGAAAGCGCTACTTTATATATTGCACAATAGTTTATAATCATAAATGTATATTTAAAAAATATTACTTTTTTACATTAATATTTAAACACAAGAAAAACCCCACCCGGAACGGTTTATTAGTCTTAGCTTCGATATTTAGTTAAATTGAAATACTTTTTATTTTGAAATTATTTAGTGATTTTATGTTGCCATAATTTAAATGGATTAAAATCTGTAAAATCTTTGTCACAATTTTTATGTGTATCCCTCAAAACTTTTTGTACCCAACACTATACCTTATTTGTAGCAGATGTGCCCTGTGTCCAATCATAATTTTCAACTTTAAATGTATTTTAATATTTAAATGTACCATTGATTCCTTAGTTTAATCAATCACGTGCTCTATCATTTTATTTGGACGTTTTATGCATTTAGTTGCTGCTTTGTACTCTATTTTTTAGTAATGGCAATTGATAAGATTATCACAAAAATTATTTTAAATTTCAATTTTAATTAATTTTGCATGTTATTAAAATTTATTTAAGTTTACAGTGGGTTTAAACTTAGAAAATATTTGATTTATACATTTCGTTTAAAAGCGATCAGTTTTTTGAGTTAAAAGGGTTTATATGATAATTTGTAAAATTTAAAAACAACAATGCTTAGGCAATATGCATTTCAATATATTCTTGATCAGCTCGATGAGATGAGTCGATATAGCTATGTAACCGCCATACAAATTTACTGGCCATTTTCGAATTTTTTTATGACAATAAATATTATTTATGCATGTATGCACTCCAAATTGAGTAAAAATACATGTAATGTCATTCTATGTACACACCACCGATATGATAAGGATCAGGCTATAGCCCATTAAAAACTTACCTCTCATTTTCTGATTTTTCGAGAAAATAACGCAAAAAATTATTATCTGATACCAATATTGTGTATAAACTTGAGTAGTATCAGACCATTGACCCCCACCCATCCCTTCTCGAATTTCTATTTAGGCCACTGATGATCACACATGAAATAAATATTTATAAACTAAGTATTTAAGCTACGATTCCTTGTTAAAATACAGTTTTAAAAAAATTTTGCTTGAATGCAGTTTACCATTAAATTTAAGTATAAAATTCTATTTTATATATACTATAAACACATGGGTTAATCCTTTGTTTTGGACGTTACATTTGTACTGGTATTCTTTAAACCTCATGGCGCTGTATATATGACAAATTATTATTATTTATATTAAACTACTTAAATGATGCACTCTTAAGAAAAATAAAAATTGAAATGAGCTCTTTGAATTCATATTAATTTCAGCGAATATTGAGAAAACTTTTATCAATAGTCATTGTGTATATCAATTAATTTACATATATTGCAATGAACAACACAAACAAGTGAACGACTGACTTAAATTATAATTGGAAATGGAAATAAATGCGCTCGACAAATGGAAAATTTCACTGTGGTGCTTAAAGTAACCAAAGCATTTACAAACGTATCCGTATGTACATATTATACATCCACCTACACAGTTACCTTATACCTTATACTTATTATTTATATATGGCGGCACCATTAAATATTATCAGATTAAAAAAACAAATAATATTTTTCAAAAATTGACCCACCCTAATGTACATACATACATATGTACACAATACTATAACATCGTTTTTCACGGCTGCAAACTGGTTGTGAACCAGACATGTTTATGAGACGAACCACAGCATTTTTTAGAGGTGGCTCCAAATCGTAAACCAAACAAGCTCCTCCGAAAGAAAATGGTTCGTATTGTGATGGAAAACACATCAACGATCGACGGTTCATCTCGGCGAATTAAAAAAAAATGTAAATTGTTGCCAAACAATCAACTTTAATGTCTTGCTAGAATTGGTGAACATAATTAAGGACGATGATTTTGGAATAAGAAGACTTGAGACATAGTTTTCCTCGAGAGTCTGAATTTGTACTCACTCATAAATATTGTACGTTTATTTATTATAACCTTTTTTTTTTTTTTTTGGGTCTTTCAAAAATATTACTTAAATTTTTCATACAATTTTTATTTTTAAACAATGCTTCGGTTCAAAAGCACAGCGAGCTACTCAATTGCTACAGAGAAAACAGTATACAGAAATAATAAGTTTCACCCACAAGTTGACTACTTCACTGCGCAGTTAGTGAAGACTAATATTATTAAAGCAAAAAACTACTTGAAAAAGGACTACCTTCGAAAGCTCTGCTGAATTTCTATTCGACAAATTTCCCCACACAACACAATTGAAAAGTAATGAGAGCTATTCTAATTGAATCTGTAGTATATTTGCATATAATCTAGGTTTAAAGGAAAAACGTTAACTTCGGTGGAACCGAAGCTGAAATACCCTTTACATGGGCGTGTCGTCTTGGTTTTGACCCTGGATGACAAAAAAAATGTTTTTACCCAATTGGGAGCGAGTACATTTATAAATAATTACTAGAAAAATAGAAAAAAATCTATGTTTGTATGTGGGCTATACCTAAAAATGGGCGTGGCACTCTCATTTTCGAACTTAACCTAGTCGTTGCCGAGAAAAGCTTAAGTTTAAAATTTCAGCCCAATATCTTTATATTTTCATCGAATAAATCACATAGCAACAAACAGACGGACAGACGGACAGACAGACAGACGGACATGACTAGATCGATTCGTCTCATCGAGCTGATTAAGAATATATATACTTTATGGGGTCTCCGATGCCTCCTTCAATGCGTTACAAACTTTTGGACAAACTGAATATACCCGTTTACACTATGTGTAACGGGTATAAAAACAACTAATAGCATTGTACGATACCACTGTGCTATCCAATCGATATTGGTACAATAGCAATGTCATCATCAGGAGCAGCAACAAGCGCACTTGTTTTTCTTGCCATTCTAAACAAGCGCTATAAACAAGAAATATTTTACAATCGTAGCATTTGCAACTAAAAAAAATGTAAAGTGATTTTAGATATATGTACATTATTTGTCTTTAGATGAGTTAAGAAGGGGTTTGTGTAAATTGTGTACATGCTATGAATACAATTCCTATGTTATACCCTGTCATGAACAGATGTGCTTAGGCGGTGATTTGTGAAGGACGTTTTTCGTACATCAATTCATGGTCAGTACTCTTTAAATTTAAAATATTACAATTTTCATTCGTGCAGATATCTTTTGGTCTTAAACGTTTTGATTTTATATTAATACTTAAGCTTTTTCGACAACGACTACATCAATTATCAAACTTAATGACAGCTTCAAAAATCTGATATTTATTTGGCAACAGTTTTTGTTTACGAAATGGATGTATAGCCAAGGAAACGTTAAAGATTTTGCAACAGAATGTCTTTGTGGATCAAACTAAGTCAGAAACAAGAAAAACGTTAACCTAGATTGGAGGAAATACATATATTCATAATAAGAACCATTTTCATACAAAAATTAAAAATGGGCGAAAAATTCGTATTTTGGTTATACCTAAAAATGAGCGTGGCACCTTAGTTTTGACATTGGATGACATTAAAAGTGTTTTTACGCAATTCAGAGTGAATATATTCATAAATAATAACTATTTTTATACAAAAGAATCGAAAAAAACGGTTAGTTTGTATGGGGGCTATACCTTAAAATGGGCGTGGCACTTTGATTTTAACACTTGAACTGCTTAGGTCTGAGAAAAGCTTAACTTTCGAATTTCAAGTTAATATCTTTAAAACTTAGCGAGTGAATCGCATTAATACAGACGGGCAGACAGACAGACGGACGGGCAGACAGACGGACATGTCTAGATCCATTCGTCTTATCGTGCTGATCAAGAATATAAGTACTTTATAGGGTCTTCGATGTCTTCTTTAGTGCGTTACAAACTTTCTGACAAAATGAAAATACCCTCCACACTATGTGTGGCAGGTATAAAAACTATCGACAAGTAGCACAAAAAGTTCAAAAAAGGCTAAGAACGATTTAAAGACGTTAAACAACACGGACGACCGTCAACAGTTACTAATGAAAAACACATAAGGAGAATCAAAAATTTGGTACTCACAAACCCTTTGTTGGAAATTAAAAACAATTTCAATAGATGTTTTGAACCTCTAAAAGCGCCAGACATTGGTTGATCAAAAAAACTTTAACTAAACTCCAACATTAACTGAACTCCAGACAGTTAATGTTGGAGTGTAGTTGAAGCTGACCACTCATGAAAATGACTCGAAATTAAAAAAATTATTCCCTAAAATATAAAACAGCCAATACATATACAGTAATATTGTTATTTAAAGCTGTAGCATGGTTAAATTGAATCAAATTTTTAGAGCTTTTAGTGGTTTAGGATAAAAGTAGTCAAACAGCTTGCTGAGAATGATTCTCAATTTATATGGTATGCATATGTATTCTAAAGTATTGCATATGTTGTATATACTTTTTAAGAAAAAGCATGCAAAAGAATGAGGTACAACGAATAATTGTTCAAGTTAGTGAGAGGTAAATATGTGATCAAGGTCAACTAAAGATGGCTTAAAGGTTAAAAACTGACTAAACGAACGAAACAAGCGACGCGGCCAACTGAATTGCAGATAATATGCGGAACGATAATAAACGTCAACTGCGTTGTATATTTTGCAGTGGAGTCTCAGTTTGTGGACTTAAACAATTTTTACATACATTGGGGGTGTTTCAATAATTGTTTTAAATATACATCTACATTTGTATAGTACGTTCTGCATAAAATTTGTCGAGATCGGACCACATATTTCAAAATTTTTAAAAACATTTTTCATTTATTTAAAAATTTTAAATTATTGGAACACCCTATTTCATAAAAAATGTAAATATGTTTGCAGTACATATGTAAATATACTTATATACATATGAATTTATGTAGTATGTATGTGGCTGTCTGAATAAGGATGCAGCGAAGCGTAGTTCAGATTGGTAATCAGCGTTCTCTCTGTGTGCGCACAAGCATATTTTCAACATTGTCAGCAACATCAATGATTTCTACGCCTTGAAAGCTCTGCTGAGCTGACGGTATTGAAAGCGAAATTATGTTTTATGTTTTGTCTCATTTTATTTGTTGTGTCTTACTCTTTCTTACCATATGAAACTAACTTCAAGGTCAAATTTATTGATTCAAAACAACAAGAAAAATAAGCATAAAAAAGATCGTCGGACAAAGTTAACATAGCACCCCTTACCTTTCGCATTTTTCCTAGCTATCAATATGGACAGCTTGGACACTTGAAGTGAACTTTGTATTGAAAGTTTTTAGCAAGCAATTTGCGCATGAACGTTTTAAGTGTATCAAAAATAAAAGAGTATGCCAAATTTTACTTTTCTGCGCTATAAAGTTTTGTTGTACATTTTTTTTGTCGAAGTTTTTTACATTTACATTTGCATTTAAAAAAGTTAACAGGATACTGCAATTGTAAAATATTGTAAAGGGATACTCACATACATTTATAGATTTTTAACTAACTATTTTGGCAACGTCGACCTTAATTAAGAAAACTGGTGAATTTGCTTCATGTACCTAAAAGCAACATTTTAGCTTAATTGCTAATTAGCTTAATTAGTAAAAAACTCAAGATTTTCAAAAGAAAATAATATATCATATATTTTGAGATACGATTGTATGAGACGATACCAAAAATTAGTTAAAACTCCAATTGCGAATATTGGAATTAATAGATCCTTGATTAGGTAATAATGAAGCTTTCATGCAAAACTAAGAAATGAATGTATATTTCAATGGGGACTTCCTTATAAAATAGCATTATGCAAAAGTGATTTTAAAACAGAATATACTCGTATCGTTATAACATACTTGTTGAATGCGTCTACGTCTGAATATGAATGAAATTTTGAAATTAAATGTATAAATTCTGGTCTATAAGCAAGTGGTATAAATTATGCATACAAGTTAAAGAGTGTATATTATATCTTAAGTTACCTCTGACCATAACTTTTTTTCACAGTTTTTAAATAAAATATAATAGAGTTCATTGACTTAAGCTTTGAGATCGAGCTTAGGATTAGCTTTTTAACTGCTTTTAATCTTACTGTTGCTCATTAATCATTAAATTGTTTTTGTACGTTACACAATCATTAAATATATGTAGTTTCAGTTAAATATTGACAGACTGACTGACTCTCACTACAATCCAAATTTTCGAATTGATAAAATGCTTTAATTCTGATTACAAATCTTATATGTATATAAATTTACCACCATAACCAAGTTACCACGGTCTATTTTATATTATACATATCCCACATTATTATTATACTTATTTTTTATTTATGGTTATATTACATATACATATATAATATTGTGTGTAGGTCAGAAGAATTGTAGGGACATTTTTTTGTATACAATATAAATGCGATTTCGACTATGAAATATTACTAAAATATGTAAAAATTTAGTACACTTACTTGAAAGTTTTTTGTTTTTTAATTTTTAATTGTTTTTATAAGAACACTTAAATTAACATTGATTAATTGGTTCTAAAACAGTGCATATAAAACTGTGATTTGGTATATGCTAATCGAATTAAAATTTAATCTAAATAAAAAAATTTGACCATTTTTACTAAAACGTGCAGTAAACTTCTGTAGTAATATACAAGGTTTTTAAAAGTGCTGTTCAAAAGTTTGAGTTCATCTTCAAACTAAATTACGCCTAGTGAAATTTGTGCAATAAAAAATCTTTCTTTCTTAGTAGATGTTTCTTTAAAAAGGAATACAAAAAAATTGCTACAAATATTTGAGTAAAAAAATTTCGAAGTAAAAAAATCTACTTAAGTTTAATAAATAATCTACGTTTAAAAAAAAAACCCAAATTGTAAAAATTCTCAATAATTAAGGTTCATAAAAATTTACAAAAACAAAAATTAAAAAAATTTCTTTTTTACTAAACAATTAACTTAGAAATGTTGCAACAAAAAAAATAAAATAAAATAAAAACACACACACGTTCAATCAACTATAATCCAGGACTTACTGCCAGGAGAAACTTCCAGTGATGCCGTCCTTAAGACGATCTCGAAGTGATCGTTGTCGACTTGGTCCTGAACCAGTAAGAGGCGGTAGTATGGGATTTTCGTCGCTGCCATCTTCGACAACGGTTGAAATATTTGAGGCAGAGCTTGAAAAGGGTGCAACACTCCCACCATTTCCAGCCGCACTCGCCGAGTGCTCCATTATCGGTGGCTGATGATGATGGTTATGTGTTGGTTGTAACTGTTCTCCGGAACCTCTATTAAATTGTCGTATCGAAAGACGTGGCGAATTTTCACGCGACATATTTTTTAGTTAAAATTTTCGAATTATAATTTATTTTTGTAGATGTTTTTGTAATAAGTTGTTGTTGTATTTTTTTATTGTAGTAAAAGCAAGTTGTCGAATCAAATAAATTTACGAATTCACAATGTATACAAATTCAGCCAATTGAATTTTTTTAAATAATTTTCAAGACATAAAAAAAGTATTTGAAATTTGTTTAGGTGTAGAATAAAAATTTATTTTTTAAAATTTGAGTTTTGCTTTTTAGTTTCAAATCAAAACTGTTTCTTTTATTTTTTTTATAACTGTGTTTTTTTAATTAAAATCCCATAACATTTTGATAAATTTGATAGTGTTGCACAACGAGCAAAAAACTTTCGTGATGTTGACAAAAATTTAGCTTTTAAAAAAAAATTTAAGAGTATGTATATTTATTAGATATTTATAGTATGTATGTATGTAGAAAGGATATGCACCAGCATTCGTGACATTTATTGTTTAAAATTATTAAAAAAAAAGATTTTGAGTAAGTTTTGATTATGTGTAGTGTTTACATATTGATTTGTAAAAGGTAAATGTTTTATTAAAATTTAAAAATACATATTTTTAATTAAGTATAATTAGGTTTTTAACTTTTTATTTGAGAGTGCAATGTAAGTGTTTGTTGTAATGTAATTAGGATCATCATAACATGTTATAAGTAATTATATAGAATAGAGATACAGCAATCAAGCAGCATGCAGCACATATGTGTTATTGTCTTTAAATAATAGTATTAAGTATAAAGAAGCGTATTTTTGTATACTCGTACATATATATAATTTAGTTATAATTTAAAAAAAAGGTATAGTGCTAGTTTGTAAAGCAAACTAAGTTACAACTTTTATGAACAAAAGTAAAATTTGTACCGAATCTGAGAAAAATTTTAATGATCGACAAGTTTAAACAAATTAAAACACGCGGAACAAAAAAAACAAGTAACGGAATTGCTACGCACGAGTATTAAATGTATGAGCAACCGGTAGCACAGCATGACAAAGTCTCGAAAATTGATGATGAATTTAAATGCTCGATCTTAAAAAAGATATTTCTGTTTTCCTACATATATATAGTACATGGGTTGTCATAATTCATGAATTAGTGTGAAATATTCAAAATATTTTCAAAACTGTAAACAGGCGGGTACACAAATACCCATAAAGGTAAACAACTAAATTTATTTATTTTATTTTTTAATATAATTTTTTACAAGTCAAAATCTCAGCTATAAGATATTTCTTCAAATTCAGATTATATTCTGTAATTCATTCATACAAATGTATAACTCATTGACGGCATAAAATATTTCAATATCGCGGTGCATTTTGTTTGCTTTACCCCAACATTCTATTTTATTATATACATTTAGATAGTTCAATTTTAAAAATAAAAATATAGATCTTAAAAAAATCATTTTGTAAAATAAATTGTTTTAATTAAATTAAATTAACTAAAAACAAAAACGCACATGTTTTGTATCGTTTTGGGTGGAAGAAATTCAAATCCAAAAGTCCCAGGATCATATGAAAAACGAGCACAAAAATTACAAGTACATTAAATTCGTTATATGGAAAATGCGTTTCTGGAGCTTCATTCATTTACTAATTACATTGATATGGCTTTAGTAATTTTGTGTATTATTTCGAATTATTTGGTAAATGGTAAATGTTGCAGTATTTCATATTGTTATTTTCAATGTTTCAGTATATTTTGTATTTTTTAAGCAGCTTCAATAGCATTATGTGTTTAACGTTAGACACAAAGAATATATATGTATGTACACATTTAATAAACAACAGAAATTACTCAATATATATATTTTGTATAGTTACTTATACATATGTATTTAATATTGTAAATAAGTAAGAATGTGTATTTATAAAAAAAAATTGATTGATTAATTGATTAATATTCCGTAATTATTTTATGTGCTGTAAATATTTTCCAACACGCATAATCAAGTTAATCTATTTTGATTTATCTGAAGTGAAAAATTTGTATTTAACCAACCTGAAAAGAAAAGAAATTTATTATTATTATTTATAATTTGTTTTTTTTTTAATAATTAAATAGATTTGAAAATTTATCGAAACAAGAAAATAAATATTAACAAGGGAAAAAGGTAACTTCATTTGGACCGAAGCTTAAATACATGTCACACATCATTTGACGTTGATAGATCTGCGTGTTCAGCATTTGTATTGAATTTTATCTTAAAATACTAAACAAATTAAAAATGCTCTTTAAAATTTAAAAATTCACGGTCTGATCTTAACCAATTTTAAACTGAAGATTTGGCTTAATATAAGAAGCATTTGTAACATATTTAATATAGAAAAGAATATATACTTTATCGTATCGTATATACTTTATAGGGTCCACGGCGTCTCCTTTAATGGTATACAAACTTTTTCCGAACCTGTCGCTTAACAATATATATATATATTTTTTTTTTGCAATATTATCATAGTTACAATTTATTTCAAACAAGGAACAAATTTGTTTTAACCCTCGTATCCCAACATCTTTGATTTTGTTTACAAAATAAAGAAGTTAAAATAAACAAGAAAGAATGCTGCAGCCAACTTCGGATACGCTGTACCCAATTATATGAACCTTTAATAATGTCCTATACTTTCATAATGTCCTTTTTGCATTTTTTCCATTCGTAAAGTCAATCACATAAAATACATAAAATGCATTATATGATAGTTTATAGAAAACTTTAATTACAGTAGGCTACTTAGAATTTCAAATTACATACTGAAAAATTGTTTTATGAAAAATAATATGAAAGTTTTAACATATTGTATTTGCTGTAGCCTCCGGGTCGGAAATTTCTGGATAGCTTTATTTACAATAGCCGTTGGTGCTTACGAAATGGGATGGGGAATAAGTAGATCGCTTGATGGTAAGATATATTTAAAGCAAAATTATGAATGTTGCTTAGTGCTTTGCTACATTTAGCTAGGAGTTTTACATTTAATATCATACTTATAAAAAAAAAAAAACAATGAATGGTTAAGAAGGTTTGATCACTATAAAAAGTATGTTTTGTTAGAATAAGCTTCCAATAATGGTCTACGAGTTGGAACCAAATCTATAGTCAGAATCTTAAATAGATATTTCAACTGTACAAAATGACCACAAATTGTCATTATCAAAAGACATAGTTCATTTTCGTTCTCCCAATGTATTATTTGCATAAGAGATAATATTTATTATATTAAATAATCATTAGATTCAAAATCCTTATAGTAATATTCAATTTATCAACAACAGAATATTTTCAAATTGCGGGTGAAGAGCTTTTAGCCATTTGTCAAGTTGGTGCCATTGTTGGAAGTCTAGGTTTAATAACTGGATTCATTCATTTATTCGCAATTTGCAAGGTTTGTACAAATTTAATTTCTAATGAAAAACTATTCGAGTTTCATTATTTCACTATTTTCAAGGAGTGGTATAATTGTTTATGGGCGTATTTCTCTTTGTTATCATTTATGTAATCTATTTTATTGCATATATTACAATAGTTTATGATGTTCTAAAGTTGGAATATGTTGTAACTACGCCTATAGCAACTAGTAAGTTTAATATTCTAATATATTTTACAAACTATAAAGCAAAATTTTAGTTCTATTCTTAGTATTTATTTATCCAGTGTACTCGTATTTTGTAGAACTAAGAGAAAAACAATACTAAATTTTAAATTCTTTGTTAAAAAAAAAATGTGCACAAAGATTAATTCAAATAAATATGTGTTTTTTTTTTTTATAATTTGTTATGTTAATCAAAATAAAGTTTAAAATATTTTTGTATATTTTATATAAAGATGTACTTTTAGCAATACAGTTTACGTAAAAATGAAGGGGCAACTTATTCAGTACTTTTTGGCCACTCTCAGTTTGTATTTGTCCTTTGAAGTCAAAACACGAATTATTTTCTGCTTTGTTTTATGTTGCAGCTCGGCGACAAGACCCTATAAGCTCGTTTTGATAAGCACTTTCAGAATCTGGATTCAAAATTGAGTTTACATTCAATGACCACGAAAAAATACGCAAAGGGTGTAATTTTCCAATATTTTTCAATTTTGAGACATTAAATGGAATTTTTTCATATCGTTTTGCTTTTTATTTTTCTTCTTTTTATACCTACAATTATGCTTAAGACGGCAAAACAATATTTCCATCGGTTCGCGAGTTATAGATATAAACTTTCAAGTTTCACTCAAAATACAAATGATAGGTACTATAAAACGTGAATACGAGCAAAACTATAGAAACCAAATTGGGGTTTGGTTAGGCTTCGATTAGGGCTTTAGGAACTGAAGTCGAAATGGAGCTCACATTCAATGACCTCTAAAACGTTGCACAGTGTAATCTTATAATTCTCAAACAGTTTAAGCATATCAATACAACATTGTCTAACTTGTGTTGAAAGGTCACAACTGGATCGTGAGGTACATTCAGATTATCTATATAGTTAATTTTTTATGTTCTGGATCACATCCGATTACGCTGACATTATACTTAAACTGTTTGGGAAAAAGTAAGTTACTTAATTTTGATTTCAAAAATGGGAGCCTAGCTGATTGAGCAGATATTTGGAACTTAAGCTTTGAAAAACGATTAAAACATGTATGAAAACCAAATTGCCACGCTTCCATGCAAATCGAGTTTTTATGTGAAATTATATGTATTAGCTCCAAGCTAGATAAAAACATTGTACATATGTATGTAAATAGCATATATTTTAATAGGATCGGCAAGCATTATATTTATTAGAGATGCAAAATTTTAGTTTATCTTTAATCGAATATATTGGTATTTTTCTCTTGAATCGAACTAGCCGATCGCGTCGAAACTTTCCACGGGTATATTTTTTATTTATACTTTCCATTTAAGCACAGTTTACAGTCAGGAATTTTCACATGTGATCTTTTCCCATTCGAATGGAATATTTTTAAATATTTTTTTTTTCGTTTTTCGTGGCATTTTGAAATAATAAAGATTTTTAAAAAAATCAAATATTTGTGATATTATCATCTTTCTTTTTTTCATTTTCCCTTTCTTTAAAATTACAAACATCTTTTGGGCTATTGACGAGCGAACTGATTAAATTATGCTGATATCCTAACATATTCTAAAGTACTAAATAAAAATAAAGAGAAACACCGTACAAATAACAACACTTTTTACAATACATAGATACGTACTCATACATATATGACACCTACGCAACTGTCTAATAACAATAGCGATAAAAAGCAACGAATAAAATCGCCACCGGAATGCGATTCGTTACTATGTACATATATATGCATGTATGAATGTAGATATGTATTGTAGTTTTCTCTCTTTGAATGGAACAAACAAAGCGTAACAAAATTAAATAAAAACGATAATAACGAGTAAAATAGAGAAACACAAAAAAAACCTTGTCAAGGACAAAGGACAAATGTTATGGCAAACAGAGATACAAACAATGGCAATAACAACTTGAAAACAGCTGAGCTGCTAACCCTATTAGCAGTCAAGAGAACAAAACACAGAGTAAAAAAAGTTTGACTCTCAACGAACAGCTTCTGCGCAATTAAAGAATGTAGCTAACAGTGCTTTTTCTTTGAACAGCTGCTAACATTGAGAGAATCACAATTTATTTAAAAAAAGAAAAACTAAAGACAAATATAAAATTCAAATTGTAATTTTAAAACTAGCATTTTATTCCAAAAAAAAAACCAAAAAGTTTGTAATGATAAACATTGTAATATTTGCAAGTTAGATTCTATTTAACTGTCTATCGTTTTTGGAATAAAAAATGTTATACATAAACCGATTGGAAAGTGTACTAATAATATATTCCATAATAATTGACATAAAACAACGTAAAGATTTGGGCTTTAGTACATATCCAATGAGCAATAAATAATTTGTGTTTTCGCAACCAGTTTTTCCAGTGTTTATTAATAAGCGAAATTTAAAAATCAAGTAAAAAATAACGTATTAACATAACAAGGTAGACTCTATGCCTTCTTCACTAGTTCCAGAGTTTTCTAAATTAACAACTTTACTGTTAAGAAAATTTAAAACATATGAGGCCAAGAAGAGTATTTCTCTTTATTAACTTTGAAATATAAAAATACTTAACAGCTGCTAAATGTATAATACTGAGTTGCTAAACTGAACGAACAGAAATAAGAGTACATATTTCATACATACATACATATGTACATATAAAAGATGGAGCAGTTGCCCATTAGCAAGAAATATATAAAGTTCATATATATGTATATGCAAGAAAAAGAAAAAGGAAAAATAAAAAGCAGCTGCTGGCAATATAGACTGTATTTAGATATGTATTGTGTATGTGTACTTGTAAGTGAATAAGAGACGAAACTAACTCAAGCGAAAGTAACAACAAAGCAAGAAAGAAGAATACGAAGTTGAAGCAAAAGTTGAACCGCATTCAGTGCTGCGTAGGTGACAAAAAAATGAAATTTAAACACAAGAGATAAAAATCGACTACAAGAGCTTTAAAATTTTATAAATTTAGAATAAAATTTTAATAAACAGTTCAAAAAATGGTATTTTTTCATAAAAACTAAAAAAATTAAGCTTTGCTTCTTTAAGGATGTTTTTTAGTGGATGTATTTATTGTATTAAACATGTAAATAATCCATAGAACATTCTATTCCCCAAAGAAAGGTACATACTTAATAAACAAACGTTTTATACAAGAAGTCAAAAATTTGGAGCCATCCCTAAAAAAATGCTCGATCTAAGCCAAATTGGAGTATTTAATTGTACATTTTTATTAATTTATATGTATTGTCTTTACAGGGTCTACCATGCCTCCGTCTCCGTTACATACCTTTGCACAAATTTAACATAGCCGTTTGCCCAATGTATAAACAAAATATATAAATCTCTAATGCGGTGAAACTGAAATTGTTGTTATTATTAAGCGTCTTCCATTCGATTAAAAGGCATTTATTTCAAAATGAAAAATAATAAACATTTTATAAATGCTTTACAAAATGGGTGCATAACTGGACAAAAATATTGTTGAGTAAAGCACATGTGGTTATTTTACAAACCAAGGGTACCCAAAGCGTTTCTATAGTACTGTATTAATCGATAAATGGTTTGGGAAAAAACACAATGGAAATTTAACATGAATACGTTAGTAGAAAATAAATGTTGAAAGCCTGTCAATAAAATTAGAACAAAATCGGCGCAATTATCGTTTCAATGACAATCGAGTAAAGAGAAATGGGGTGGGGTGGGGTGGTGAGAGAGGGAGGCTATTGAATTGAGTTGGTTGCAGTGCCTTACTTACATTGCTTGGATACGGTTTTCTTTTTTTTGTTTCTATTGTTTCAGCTTATTTCAAATTCCTCATATACCATAAAACGTTGCGTATACGTAATCTTTGTATTTAGTTTTACTCACACTTGCACACACAAACACTATTGCATATTTTGAATAATAATTGACTATTTAAGTATAATTTTTTTTACTTGCGATTTTCTACAACAAAAAATAGTATAGCATACACACAGGCGCGTCAAATTGACAAAATTTTCATCTTTTTGTATGCCAATGTAAAATTAAAATCACAAACTAAGGAAACATTTTAAGATTTATGTAACACAGCTGAGCTACTGCGTACTGCTCAGTTTTATAGTGGAGTGAGAAGGAAAAATAAATACACAAATTTTTGCACACAGTCACTTAAATTTTATTTTATCTGTTTTTACTATTACGTATTTCTATTCATTTACTTGGTTTAAAATTTCAAAATGACTTAAAACATATTATTATTCATATTTTTTAAGTTATTGATTTAATTTATTCGATACTTAATATTGTTTTTTTTTTTTTTGTGCTTTAATAGTTTTTAGTTATAATATATTTTTAGATTTTTGCTAAATATGTAGGTTCTTGCATTGTTCACTGCAAATTATTTGTATAGTTTTGTTTTCTTTCTAAGCTTTTTAGATTTTATTTCTATTTCTGACACCTATCCGTAAATCGTTCTTTAATCGACTTTCAGGCGCAACTGCCTTCGATGTACTGTTAACGGTATCACGCTTATAGCCAACAGTCTTTTTGGCAACATTTTCTTTTTTTATTATTTTTTTTTTTTTTTACAATTTTCTCTCATTTTACTCTCCTTTAACGTATATGTATTTTGTCTCTCATTTAAGTCATTTGTATTTGCTCTCTCAGTCAAAAAGGCCGCATAGGAATCTACATTCTGGACACTAGTAATATGAAACAAAAACATCTCGCCTTTAACCTGTATTAATGTACTATTATTTCTAAATATTAATAACTGTTTGTTTTTGATCATATTTTTAACTGCTGAAAAACTATTCTCTAATTTACTCAATATAAAGTTTGCTTAGCCCCAATATTAAATGTTTGCTTATTGTTAACTGAAAATAAAAAAAGCCCTACAAAGTATCCTTACTACCATTACTACCAATATAATATTAATCCTAATTACTGTTTAAAAAAAGGGTTTTGAGATAAAATTTTAAACAACATAAGGTATTAACACTAACCATACAATTGTATGGTTAGTGGTATTAATTAATGTTGTAAGCCTTTTATTTTTATTTATGCACTCTAAAAACTTTCAGGGTTACATTTACATACAGATGTATGTATGTACTATGTAGATGCATTATACAAGCAATGAATAGAGTTATTTATTAGACAAACAATGTGTAATAAGACACAGTTACGCTAAGAACAACAAAAATTCTTATTTTGTAAGTATTTTTAATTCTTAAACATAAACAAAGCAACTATAATGATAAAAAAAAGTTTTGGTATAAAAAATGTTGATATGAATACAAGGACAATCCGATTATGTGGGCGGTAAATGGCGTACTGAAGTCAACGAGACAGCTACAAAATATGTGTAGAAAAAAAATAGGAAATAGCAGGAAAAGGATGGTTAAGCAATGCATATATAGGAACATGATAAGCTACGGATTATTTGTTTTTTAAACGACGAGATACAAGCGGTAAATACGAAAAGAATAAAAAATGTAACACACTTTTACATAAAAAATTGCAATGCAAAATATGTTAATAAAAAAAATATGACCCTCAAAACAAGATTAGTTGAGGCTTAGATGTGTAAGTCGATAATCAAAACATTTCTCTTATGCGTGTGATTCTTCTACAATTCATACATCTAACTGACCTTGGCCCATATTTTTTACTGCGAAACTTTGATACATTTTTTTTCTCGCTGATTCAAACTTAAAAGACAACTTTTCATCCAAAAATTTTAAAATTATATGGATCTATGCAGTTGAAGTTCTTATTGTATCATATTATGGTTATTCATAAATCCGTTTGAATTGGATCCAAGATAAATAATTTAAAGGAAATCTGGATCTGGATATTACTATATTTTTTTCACTGCACTGAAACGAACCATGAACCAAACTAAAAAATAACCAAAGCAATTCTTTCGTTGTACTTAAGTTTACATAAGTAAGATTCGATTACATCGCATATTTTGAATTTTTTGGAGTCATATAAGTACCAAAAATTAAAAAATATTGTGACGATTCATGTTTGTTTTTAAGGCAGCTATGACTTGCCATATGATCAACTATTTATTTTTGTCTTTAATATAATACAAATGCACAAAAAGTGTTGTTCTACTTTTCGATCTATATTATGATTAAACATATCTAAAATCAATTTAACTAATCGATTTCATAATTAAAACATAAAAACCATAGAATCCGTTTTCCAATAAAGACCTGGGCTCAAGAGCACTTAAAATGGTTCATGAACCGAACCCAATATTGAAATGTTGATTCTAACCCAGAGTAAAACGAATTATCCCCATGGATCATTTAATTTAAATTTACATATACAATTAAATTTACATAAATTTTCACTTTATTTTTTGTCTTTATCTTTGCGACAACTTCTGCTTCACAAATTCAACTAAAAATTTAAATAATATTTTGAGGATTTTTATCCATTTTTGTAAGTAGTTTTACTGAATTGATTACATTTTGTCACAGTTCCGTATGAACATATTCAGTCTCCTTTTCCTTTGGTACAATATACAAGCCCTCTGATGTAGTCCATCGCGTACCATGTTGGGGATTAAACACTCCCACAATTTCCATCTGTCCAGATATTGGCCGTCCATACGAACGCCCAGACATAGCCAAATAAGCTCCAGTGTCAACATGACGCAAACGTACATGTGCATCACGTATCCATGCGTCATTCGAACAAATTAATTCCCAGTTATCACCTGTATCACCTATACCATCGCTACCATAGGCGGAGACCTCTTGCTCGCCAGAAAGCGGCGATTGAAAGTGATGTGAATGTAGGTTTTTATGCGTTGTCAAGTGTTCAAAGCGAACAATATCACCGCATTTAACTGGTGCGCCACGCTCACATTGTTTGTTTGTTGGTGCTTTGAGTACCCAGTGACTGTTGACATCTTCTTTCTGTTCAACGCCGGTCACTGATTGCTGTCCAGAACCGGAACCGTATTTAACATCATGCGAGTGCAATCGGTAAGCATAGTCCGAGTTAAGCAATTTAAGTATTGACCCGCAAGTGACAAAATTGGATTTCGACGCTATAAATAAAGCAAATTGATGTTTATAAGAAAAGAAAAGAAAAACGGTAACTTCGGCAGAACCGAAGCTTATATTCCTGTCACACGATACGTTAAATTATAATAATTCATGAAGGGATGGGTATGTGACACAGACACTCTGTTGGGGCTTGTATTAAGAGCGTATGTTTCGACTTTTAAGTGAAAAATACAGAAACTAAAAAATGTTTCTAAAAAAGTTACAATTTTTGTTTGTAGATCATAAAATCTGTAACATACATGGCTTTGCATTAGAAGTGTTTTTATCCATGTTTATTTCATATAAAAACTTGAAAATGGACGATACTATATATATGTAATGGGGCCAAATGTTATAGTGGCCAGAATCTTTTAAATCAGTAGTTTATACATAGGTTGACATTAGAAATGATTTTACCTTAAATTATGTGAATAATGTTCGTTAGGTTTGGATGGAGGTAAGCTTAAGTTCAAAATTTCAGCATAATATATTTTAATCTGACCAAATAAAATGCGTAGCAATAAACAGTCAGGCGAACATGGCTAGATTGATTTGTCTTGTTGATCTCATTAAGAATTTATACTTTTTACTTTACTTTTTCCACTAAAGCGTTAAAAATGGGGGGCGAACCAATCACAAGCGACCACACAATCGACCGGGCCGCCGACAAGAATATCAAAAAAAATATAACTAATACTTACCATTATTGCACGGCAGTGAGCAGATTACTAGTATTACAGCAAACACAAATAATTGCATTTTATATTTAAATATTTATATTACTGCGTATACTTATTTATATTTTCCTTAATGCACAAAATATTTTGTGTACGCAAACTTATTTAGATGACATCTGCTTTCTTAGTGTTGTAGAATTCTTTTTTGTTGCAACAATGCTGTCTCGCTTGTTTAACAACACTCTTTAAATCAGCTGTTCTCTATAAAGAAAAAACGGAAAGTGAACAAAATAATTTAGTAAAATCAAACTTTACAACAAATTACAAGCCAATAACAAGCAACCACACAATCGACCGGACCGCCGACAAGATTAGAATCATTGCCCGACAACTCACAAATTATTAATAATTACGGCGAACACAAGAACTGCAACTTGTATTTGGATAATTATATATATAGTATATTATTAATAGATGTTCAAAAATAATTTATTATTGCTGTAGAACACTTTTTTATTGCAACAAAGCTATCTTGCTTATTTTACAACACTCTTTAAATCAGCTGATTTCTATAAAGAACGGAAAGTGCACAAAATAATTTAGTAAAATAATACTCTACAACAAATTAATGGCGCGTAAGCGGGTAATTGTATATCCCGTATTAGTGGCGATATGTTTTTTAGTTTGCGTGACATGGGTAAGTGATAAAATGTTATTGTTACTACAATGTAGAACAACGCCAAGCATTTCTTTATAATCAAAGGTTGATGCAGAGACTGGTGTTCCAAAGGCAACATTATCAACAAACCACAGCAGCAGTACATCTACGAGCACCACCACAACAGCAAACCCGTCTTCGGAATGGTATGTAGACTTACAATAAATGTGCTAATTGTTTGTTAATTTTGTTCATTTTTTATTTGCTAAAACAATAAGCGTGTGCGACGCAGCGCTGCTACCACGTTTAGGTGAAAATGGTAAAGAATTGCCCATTTGTCCCGGATGCAAGTGCAAGCAGGAGCCACACAATACGACTTTAATAAAGGTGACCAAATAAATTATCAAAAACATCTACAAATTGTTGATACCCATTTTACTTGCAGGTCGTTGTTATTATTGTGATTTGGATTATATCCATTTTAGTGATTTATATGCTCTTCCTTATGTGCTTGGATCCATTGTTGAATAAACGTGTAAAGGCTAGCAATTATCAGGAGCACACCAATGAAGATGTAATTAACAAAAAATATACAGGCATACATTATAGTTTACTAGTCGATAGTAATAAAGATGACACCGATTGATTTTTATTTTCAAGACTTTTTATGTTTCAAGTTTTTGTTTATCTTCATTTTACTTATGTTTACGGCATCATCTTTTGTTTCTAATCCACACTTTTAACTAAACTAACACAAAACGAAAAATTATTTCAAACCTAAATCAAACATGCACTGATTTTTAAATTCTCTTTCACTGACGCCAGGATGATCCTACTTCGACAACGCCACCTATACCTAGCTCTGGCAATCAGGAGTTAAATTCACGTGCAAATGTACTCAACCTAGTTGGACAACAGCGAAAATGGAAACGACAAGTCCGCGAACAGCGTCGACACATTTACGATCGACACACAATGTTAAATTAAAGCGCTAACCAATTGAACAGATTCAAATAATAAATTCTTATCGTATCTTATTTACAAAATTATTATAATCTATCTATGTGTTTATTGGTTCTAGGTTGAAAAACTGGTGTATATTTGTAACTTCTAATTATAATTTAAGACGTGTATCTTCTGTTTATTCGTAATTATGATATAGCTACTATAATGTAAATGTAAATTCTATTTTCAATGTTTTGTTTCTTAAATACAATGAAATAATTTTAAAAAAACTTACATGGTACCTTTACTAAAGCTTCACTTTTAAGCTTTTGAATATTGCTTACGCTTTGCAAGACTTCTATCCAGTTGCTTACTTTTGTCTAATTGCTGTTCCTTAATTCTTATTGCTTTATTTGAAAAAGATTTGAGTTGATTCGAATTGCCTAGTATTGATTGATTCAATATATATTCAATAACTTGAAAACGCCTCTATTTTAGAAGTATTGTCTTCGCTAGAATTCGTTTTTTTATATATTAATCATTAAATTTATATATCTTATGTGTTACGTTTAGTAATAACCTTTTTAACAACAAATAGATGGTTTTTGTAATGCAATTTGCTCATTTTTTT
Source organism: Leucophenga varia (assembly GCA_018903435.1). Lineage (NCBI taxonomy): Eukaryota > Metazoa > Arthropoda > Insecta > Diptera > Drosophilidae > Leucophenga > Leucophenga varia. The sequence goes on from JAEIFJ010001427.1 coordinate 1,986,909, forward strand.
ACTATGATATGAACTACTATTTTGTTCATCCCACATTTCAGGAATTTTAAGTAAACAATTTATAAAAAAATAAATAACGTATTGCTTAAAACTGAATTTTAAAAGTATTTATTTTTATGATTTAATATGATACCCGTTATTGTTTAGAAAAGCTTTTAGCTTTTTTTAAGTGAGTTATTCGTCAAAATGTCAAAGTACTCCTTTCTAGTTCTTGAATCTTCGACAAAGACAAGGTTGGTCGACAGCTTGCTATTACGGCCGTACAATAATGTTATAGGCACCGGGCTTAAATGCGGTTTCAACTAAAAATATAATTTTAGACAATGTTTACAGGCCTAAAACTACTTGTTATTTTAGTTATTTCTCTATATAATATGGGTGTGAGTTGATACTGTATAAATCTGCTATCTCAAACTTGAGATAATCTTTTGTTAATAAGTTAGTATCTCCTCCTTTTGATCGAAGAACTTGCAATCGGGGAAGCTACTTATACGCACAACCCATATGTACCTCTTTAGTGTAGTGACCTGTTAAATTCTTGTAAGTAGTCTCAGTTTAGTTATGGTTAGTTGCATACCTCTCAAAGACTTTGAGGATTACCACCAGAAGGATAAATTGACAACAACAAATTCAGCTTAGGCAATTTTTTTAAGCATTCTTTTAATTTATAACTATGTATACATTCTTACGACCCAAAAAAAGTATTTCTTTATTTTTTAATATGCAATTACAAAAGATATTTCCAACTTAGCAATTAATATCCTTTGACCATAGTAGCCAATTGCCAATTTTCATTAACATTGTACGGGCCCTCAACCAAACAACTATCCTTGGTGCACACAGCTACTGTATACTTTGGGCAAGAACGTGTATCGCGGTAGTAGAGCACTTCCATGCACTTGCGCAGCTATATCAAAAAAATATACAACAAAAACGTAATGTTTATCATTATATTCAACCCAACCATTTACTTACCACCTCGGATGCTTCTTCGGCAGTGAATAGTTTCCCTTCAGACTGTCTCTCACGTACCAAGGGAAGTGCCAAATGCTTGCCAAATCCAGTAGCTACAACATTATCTTCATAGGCGCGGCCACGCAAATCGACGTGACCCAAAAATGGAACACCTGTTTCATCAACACCTCCAACAATCAAATCGAGCCACAGCGGATTAATGCGACTACGACGATTGTAAAGCACGCGCGTAAGCCAATTGTAAAGTGAACGCGGTTTCAACACAATACCATCGCTGTAGCACTGATCTTCGATAATTTTCTGATCTATGGAACGTTTGATACTTTGAAAATCTGCAAAGTCTCCACCTGCACCCAATATGGTCTTGTCGTTGATCTTAAAGACTCTTTCAACGTCCTGATAGCGTGCCATTGACCCATACGAAACAAGTGTGTCGGCAGCAATCATAACGCCACCTTCGAATTTAATGCCTACTACCGAGGAACCAGTAGTAATAGGTTTGCTGCATGAATAACGAACAAATTTCATATTTATATATTGTTAGCTATTTGTTTTGTTTGTGGTAACTTGCCTCGTACGTTGTGTGCCGTACAAACCCGGCGATGTGTATTCACGCGGTAGTTCAATATTTTTCCCACCCGTGAAATTATAGAACTGTCCGGGAGTTGGTCCGTTATCCCAAAAAGCGTTAGATTTTGTATTAAACATGTTTTAATTTATTTTTTTTATACAAACTACTCGTACTTTCGTAGCGATGACAGGCGGAATTGAAATGTTTTTCTAAACAGTGTTGAAAAATTTGTAAAATACACAAGCACATATGTTATTATTGAAAAAAATCAGTGCTGCAATATTCTTAAATTCGAACTAACTGTGTTGAAAAATTTATAAAATACACTCTGAGTCCGTTCCTTTTTATGCACACGCCGTTTGTACACCCGTATATAAATTATTGTACAGACGTAAAAGTAAAATAGGTATAAATTAAATTTCCTACTGCGTTATATTCATGTAAGTTATTGTTTGTGGTGCTGTGCTCTAAAGCTTGTTTTCGCGGATAAATTAAATGGAAAAAAAATAAATAAAAATTTGAACAAAACTATCAAACGTATCGTATTCGGTATGGTTTAAAGTAAAATAAACAAAACCTTTAAAACAATTGCTTCTAATTGAAGTTTACTAATTAAGAAGTATTTCCACAGCGAATACAAGTATTTAATTTTGTCTACAAAATTTTTAAATTTTTGTAAAAAAACAAAAAAAAAAGGAATAAAAACAAAATCGGTGCAACTTGCACAAACAATAGATTAATAGACCACCCACGATTTGTGTGTTTTTTTTTTGTAAATTGGCTGTGGTTAAGAAATTAAGTTACGTCGTAAAAAAAAAAACAAGCTTAATCTTTGGTAGAGCCAAAGCTTAAATGCCTGTTACCGTGGTGTATATGTACATATGTATGTATAAACTGCTCAATGACACTTTACTAAATACACTTGATCACACCTATGTAAAAAATAAATTATTCATATTTGGTAAAAAAAAACAATAATATGAAGCCAAATTTGCAGTTAAAACTAGTTGTAATATAAAAAAAACACAGATTAAGGGCTTGGAAAAATTAGAACTTATAGCACATATGACCAGTTTTATAATCAAGCAATCAGTTATGTGGCCTGACCCGCTTCAGAGCCCTGTTTAACACAACATACATCTGTTTCATTAGTTGACTAAACGCGTTATATACTATGAAATTAAATTATTATTTTTTAAATTATATTTTAGAATTAATTCTTAAAATTTAGTATACGATATACAACTGATCTAGGCAGATTTTAATAAATGATTGAAAAGATTTGTAATTATTTTACTTGCGTTTTTTTTTTTATCAGTATTATTGTTTAAAAATGTTTGGTCATACAGGCACAAGAATGCTGATACATATTTAATTATTTTATCGCAATATTTGCACCATATACATATGTATATGTACATATGTATGTAAGATAAAATCACATGGGTTTCAGCTATACAATCAATTGCTACAATTTAACAAGTATTTTATTTGCTCCCTTATAAAGAAAGGTAATATTATTACAGATAAATTAAAATAAGGTACTTTTTTTTTTTAAATAGAACCAAACAAGATCAGAATTTAGCATTCAACTAAATAATTCAAAACATTAACAATCTTGTTTTAAATAAAGACATTAGGTATGGAAATAAAAGTGCTCGATCCCTTTAAAGTACAGCTCAAATATTTTTAGTTTTTTATATGAAATATTATTTGAAATATCATTTATGAATGTATTCACAACAAATTGGATGTATTCACCAAAAACACTTCCAATGTCAACCCATGTACACATAACAAAATTGATTAGAAGCATGCCATTTTGCATATAGTCCCCATACAAACACTTCCAATGTCAACCCATGTACACATAACAAAATTGATTAGAAGCAGGCCATTTTGCATATAGTCCCCATACAAATTCATCTTCCACTTCCTGTTTTTTCAACAGAATTGTTTAAGTTTCTTTACGCTCTTTATAATAGCTCCAACAGTTGTATTGGCCCATTCCGACCTAAACTACATGTATGTTACATATGATACTAGTTACCATGTAGTTTTTTTTTTTTTTAACAAATGAAAGGATATATATGATATATATATATATATATATATATATATATATATATAAAGATGAACAACAAAGTTTTTGATTTTGAATACATAAATCAAAATTTGTTGTACGTATTTAAATTCAGAAGCATCGAAATGTTAATTTTTTTGAATATGAATACTATGAAAAGTAATAATTTGTATATGCATGAATGATTAAACAACAAAGCCGGTTGATCATTCAAGGCGAAGGTTAACTACTTGTGCTAAAGATCGGCAAGCTTTAAACAAAAAAAAGACCGAAAAGGGAAAATGAGAGAATAATGAGTTGTGTGAATTGTAATATGATAAATTATATTTATATGATTTGTTTTACTAGTCTCTCGAAAATTCGGACGTTCTGAATATAAAATTTGTTTATACCGCTTTTTGTTTAACTTGCTCTCTTACTTATCTTTCTAGTATGTAGTAGGTTGATCGAATTCCACTCAAGCGTCAAATCAAAGGTGAAAACTGTTGTATCTGCGGCAACAACCTTGAAGTACAGTTTTTTATTCTGTATTTTTTTGTTTTGTTTTTCTTTGATTGTATTTTGTTAGACTACTGCTTGTATAAAATTCACTTGCACATAGAACACAAATTTTAAGTCAGCTCTGTTGACTAGCAAAATATCAAAACTACTTCTAGACGGTTTTTAAAGCGGTTATTTAGCTTTACTCAGCTTGAAAACTTGTTTGTGCGTCATTGTATAACTACAGTAATGAGTGTACAAACATGATCATCAGTGGCGTCATTTCATTAAATAATTGGTTGGGCCTTGAAGCATTGGGAAGGGGCAAAAACTTAAATTAAAATGTCTCTTTAGCCTTTTAAACTTGTAGCTAAAACCGCTTTATGTGTATATATTTAATATTGACATTGGGGGCAATGACATCAGTCCCAGCCCCCACAAGTGACGCCCATGATTTTTACACTAAGAAATCTATATTTTCTAAAGTCAGAAGAATTGGTGAGATTTTATAAAATACAATTAAAAATAAACCTTAAACGATTTAGCTTACAACTGCAATAAAAATAATAAATACTCGTTAAAACTTAACCATATTTCTAGAACCAAAAAGTAATTTGCAGCCGGCTGTAATGTCGGAAGAAATTAATAATAAAATAAAACAAAGATGACCCATAGAAACTTAGAATTCGTAAATAAGCAGGAGAAGCAACTGCGGAGTAACGAGCAGTTGACACAAACACAAAAAAAATACGTGGCAACCGGGAACGTCAAAAAAAGAATATAATACGTCGATTAAGGACGAGAGTCAAAACTATGATATCCTTTTGAATAATTTTCAAATCAAAAAGAAAAGCTATCGTGTTTTGTTTCAAAGTGATCATGTTGTTTGGGAGAGATTGCATGTAACACGTGAAAAGAGCGCAGAGGGGAAACAACAACAATCGAAAGTTGTAACAAAACGTAAGTTTCTACGAATTATTAATACATTTTTTGCAATTTTGTTTTCTATATTTTTTACATCTCAAATTAGTGTTTCAAATAAGTAGCCTTACAACAAAGCTGTAATTATTTTACAGATTTAATAATTTTAAATGTATAATCTCAACGATAAAAAGGCTGATAAAATATTGTATGTAATTTCCACATGCTCGAAAAATAATATCTGTGTTGTTTGTTTTTATTTTAAGTAGGAAACAACAAAATTATATATGTATTTGTAAACAAACAATACTCATATTCTTAAACTCAATTTGACTTTAAACTCACCACTGCTCTAGAGTTATACAATGTAATTTAAATTAAAAAAAAAAAAAAAAACAATTTTATTTACCACAGGGTCAGAACAACATGAACACGAACAGCTTTCTAGTGGTGGTGAAGCATCTATAGCCACAACCAAAAAGTTTGTGCCTTTGACATATGGCAATAAGAGTCACATACTTCACATAGACAATATCATTACCGTGCGAAAGGGAGATACAAAACATTCTACAGATGGCATATTGCCTTTTGAGACGTCGTCGAATAGCTCCAATACCAGAGTTAATAGAGTGTCAATTGACCCCGCCGCTCCAACAGAACAGTACTTGAGCATTCATTACGCTGAGCGTATACTTAAATCACCTTCAGATTTTAATCGTTGGCACGTACGTCACATTACACTTTATAATTCCGACCCATATATTGTACGCCAGTGGTATCAGACATTGCTCCAACGTTTGACTTTGTCTTCGCGTTTGCATGTGCGACGTCTGCTTGTATTTATTAATCCTTATGGCGGTCGCAAGCAGGGCCTACAAACGTATGAGCGAAAATGTAAGCCACTCTTTCAGTTGGCGGGTATAGATGCATCGTGTATGATCACCCAGCGTGCCAATCAGATACGTGATATACTTATGACCCACGATTTAACGATTTTTGATGCAGTTTGCTGCGTGGGTGGAGATGGCACAGTTGCGGAAGTAATTAACGGATTAATATTTCGTACAATACGTGAGCTCGGTTTAGATGAGCAACGACCAGCGTACATACCGAAGCCTATGTTACCAGTTGCTGTAATTCCAGCTGGCAGCACTGATACAATTGCCTTCAGCATGCACGGAACTTCGGATGCGCATACTGCAGCTATACATTTGATATTAGGTCAGACACGAGGCTTGGATATAAGCAGTGTTCATAATCGAAATGGTTTACTGCGTTTTTGCGCCAGCGTACTTAGCTATGGCTATTTAGGAGATGTGGCTGCGAAAAGTGAACAGTATCGTTGGATGGGAACCAAAAGGTATGAATATACTGGAGTAAAAGCTTTTGTTGCAAATCGTGGCTATGATGCGGAAATGCGTATATTAATTGATGATGATTTAGAGCGGGAGGAAGATTGTGGGCAGTCTAATGCAAATGTAAGTGAACCAACGGCTACGTCAAGCAACAATGCTAAGCGTAATAATGGCGTCAATGATGTTTCCGTGTGTTATGCTAATTGCCAACGATGCAGTGCGGCAGTATCAATACAGGAATTTTTGGAACCAGTGGATTCAAAAACTATAGAGACTATGAATGAGTTCGAGACCGCAAATACATTTGAAGAATCATCAACTACTCAAGATGTCCGAATTATTGTGTCAGTGAACGTCGACGAAAAAGTAAATTGTTTGGCTCAAAGAAAAAGTACTGTACAAAAATTTGAGGCGAATACTGCACTGACACCAGGACCAACCTTTAAGTTCCAAGATGTTAATGCAGAGGCATCATCGCCTAGCTACCAAACTATTATAAAAAATAGTTCTCTGCAGCACAATAGCAACAATAATCACATAAGTCCAAAGTGGAAAATAATTAAGGGTACATTTTTTATGATATGCGGTGCAAATATAACATGTGCCTGCTCTCGTAGTCCTAATGGTTTATCTCGGTACAGTCATCTTGGCGATGGTTACCTGGATCTGATCCTGGTTCGAAAAACAACAATAGTAAATAATTTACGATTTCTGCTGAATACCGCTGGTCGTAATGGCGATATTGTAAGTATATGCATATAATTAAGTCTAAATAATTTATTTTTCATTTCAATCTTACTTGTCAGCGTAACCTACCGTTCGTGGAAGTCTTTCGCACTCGAAAGTTTAATTTTCGAACTTTACATTCCTTCGCTGATGAGACTTACAGTATTACCGGCTCTTGCCAACCTATTGCAGAGGCATTCCCGGACGTAGATAGCATCGTTTCTAGTTGGAATTGTGATGGAGAGGTAGTCACTGACTTAGATATAACAATGAGGTAAAAAAAAATACTGAACTTTATTACAAAAAAATCCGATTTTATTATATTGCATATTTTACAGCTCCCATTGCCAACTTATTGATGTTTTTATGCGTGGTCCTAACTCATACAATAAATCACAAATGAGTGCACGACAGTCTGATAACCATGCACCCAATTCTATATTTTGTTGTTGTAGGGACTAAACTCAATGTCTATAAAATGTTATTGAACTATGTCTATGACGTTAGTTGTTAATTGTTGTCAAAGCTTTAATTAGTACATTTTTCAATGCTCGTGATAAAATTGTAACTATATAATTGTTAAATTAACTCAACTGTTATTAAGTAAACTTTTTATATTTGGTTTGGTAGATTGTTATTCTTAAATGGTAATGTGGAATGAACGTATTTTTTTAAAACTACATTCCATGTGTTAATGCAATTTTCCGGAATTATTTTCTATAAATGTTGTTGGATCAATAATGGATTTCGACTTTGTGATTAGCAAAACTCAAATAAGTTTTAATGCAAATATATTAAAATTTTGTTTTATATCCGCTATATAAAACATTTTTTATATAAATTGTTATACATAGTATCTTTTAATATATAAATATATATTGTATTTCACAATTATATCCTTAATTTTATTTTTCTGTTATAAAAAAAAAATTATAAGACAGCTACTAAGCTGCGATTAGGCAAAAAACTGTTAATATATATAACAATTGTTTTACCGTGTGGTAATGTGGAATATAACTGAAAAGTCAAAACAAAGCATTTTCAAACGCAAGGAAAGACGATAAATGACAATATAAATTTTTTTTATTTGAATTAGGTAAAATAATGGTATGACGACATCAGGCAAGTTAACGTTAGGTGCTGTTGGGAAAAAGATTTTTCGATGGATTTTTAGACCGTTTAGAGTTGTTAAATTATTGTTTTTATGGTGTTTTGTTAATTCTTGTCTCATATTTTCATTCATTGCCAATCGCCAAACCCCATTTTGGATCCGATGTAATTAAATTCATTAAACTGTAATCGAAAATTTGTGCGCTACTTGAGACCCTGCCTACGATAATAGTACATTTTTTATAAAAAACCGTGCGAAACTGGTATAGCCGTGCGATGACAACAATGAAACAGAACATTATTTTCTATTAAAAAGTGATAATTGAAATATCAGTTAAAAGTCTCTAAAATGTGCTCAGTAAATTGGCATTTAAATAAGGACCATTTTTTTCAAACGTCTTGAATTGATTTTTTGTAAAATTAAGTGAAATCAATTGGTACCATTGAAGAACTGTGGGCACTGCTAGAGAATACCATCTGTAATCCCATAAAAGCATGCTAGGACTAGCTAAGAAAAGCACTATTAGAGGAATGATTCAAAAAAACGGTAAGAGGTCCAAAAATTGCTGAAATCTATGGCAAATGGACTAAACCAGCGGTCTATATTTATATTTAAAAAATGCATTAAATTATTAAAATTAAAAAAAAAAACGGTAATCTATTATATTACATATAAAGCGACAATTTGTTTGGGGATTTGCCATTTTTACCAGCCCATCATCTTTTAAGTCTCTGCAAACCGCCAGTACTTTCTACGCCATATAAAAACTACTTTAAACTTGTTTACTTTCTTTTCCAGTTAAAATGTGAAATGCGATTAAATAGTATACGTTTCATGTTAAAGCACAATATCATCTACTCCTGCGATCATATCTTTTAGATTAAAACTTTTCAATGAGGTAAGTTGAAGGACAAGAAAGTCAAGTGAAGTCACCGTCTGGATCTCCCGTTCTGAGCTGAAGTGTGAAAAGCCAACCTACTTTTTGCACAACCCTCTATTTAAATTATATAGTATACCAAAACTTAACTTTTGGTTTCGGATTATGTGAATATTCATTAATAAAATTTGGTTATTATGTTTCTTTTGATATAAAAACAAAGCACACGAGAACATAGTTTAATGTTGCTTTGGTTGTCAGTTTAATTTAAACTAATCAATCTTTTATTAATTGTATTTTGGCGCTGTTCTAAATCAATGGGAAACGAAAAACGTAAGATGGAAACCGAAATAGATTAAATATATCAGTAGAGAATGTAAAACTTCTCACATACATAGGTAAAAAAAATGCACCTGTGGAAAGCCTGATGATTGCCGATGCAAGGTTAAAAAAGAAAAACCAAGAAAATCAGAAGGCGAGTGGAAAAAGAAGGAATCGAGAAAATCAGAACGTTCAGGCGAGTGTTCACGCCAACCTGGTCCTTTATGCCAATCTGAGCCTGCATCGGTATGTCAATCTGTTCCTATGCCAGTCGTGGATGATGATTTAAATTCGTTATGCCTTTGTGATGACGATGCTCAAATAGGGACCGTTAGCCGTAGTACATCGATACCAGCGAGTAGACGGGAGTCACGGAGCAACAAAACAAAACGCCGATGTGTCATCTTGTAGTGTAGGCAAACGAGTTAAAAAAAATATAAAATTTATTTGCTCTATTACCTTTGACTTAACTATCAAAATTAAGGGTTTTGTCACTTTCATTTGCCAGTGCGAATAATATGAGCTTAAAAAATTTTTATTTAAAATTCTAGATTCTAATGTGCAGATTGTCAGCACAACCAAATTAAAATGAGTAAATCCAGTAAGTAACTATTTTTACTAAATAGAATTAACCTTTGCAATCACGACTGAAACCTATCGAATTGTTTTTTGTTTTTTTTTTTTTTTTTTTCATAGACGCCACATGCGGCAAGTGCTCGAATTGCCCCTGCTCTGGAAGAGGGGGAAATCAACCACAACAGCCACCACCGCAACAGCAAGCTCAACCTCCCGCCAGTTGTGCTTGTTCGCCTCCCCAGCAAACCGCTGCACCTGAACCTCAACAAAGTTCTGGATATGCGTGTGCCAGACCAGTAGAGCCACCGCCAAAATATCCACCAGGGGCCAAATGTACGTGTGGTTCGGCTAAGGTACAGTGTCGATGTGGCATGGGTGGAGCCCCTCAGACGGCACAGCCCCCGCCGCCACAACATCAGCAAGTTGATTGTGCTACCGGTCAACCAATTGGACAACCACAACAACAGGGAGTTACATGCGGTGCAGAAGGTGGGAGTTCAGGAGCTTGCCCCCATTGTTCTGGCAAGGGTGATCGTGATCGTCAAGGTAGAAGAAGTGGCAAGAAGGGTTGCTGTACAATCATCTAAATTCAAAGTAGACTTAAAGTAGCATATTAAATTATTGTCATCTAGGTAGAAGGGTAGGGGGAAAAAATAAACACAGAATGTGAAAGTATTTCATCTACATTTTTTTTTTATAAACATACATACAAAATCGTTAAATTATTTGTGCAACGCATATTAACCTTATGGGTAAGCTCGCTCTCACATCAGTCGCCGTTTTAGCACATTTTCCAAATTTACCAAACAAAACTACTACATAATATATTCCCTCTTCAATAGGCAACAAAGGCAGCAAACGTAAGCGATCAAAGCGGTGCGGGCGTCGCGAAGTGCGACGCACACAGAGCGACAGTCGCATCAATTACGGACATATGGCGCCAATAATGCCGCTAATTCCTTGTCACTGTGCAACAAACCCATTTATGAGGCCCTGTCCCCCGCAATCAGATCAGTGTAGGATTCCAGCATGTTGTTTTTGTATAAATCCTCCGCAGCAAGCACCTTCTCAAACACCTCCGCAGCAACCATTCGGTTTCCAATGTGTATGCAAGTGTAATTCGTTAGGAGCAGATACTTTAGAACCAGCACGAACCAGAAGTCAATATCAAAAGCAAAGCGGGTGTCGGAGGCGTCGTTCAATACCATCAGAAATGCCTTACCATCAATGGGAACAAAGGAGACCACAAGAAAGCGCCAGCTCAATAACCATTGATATCCAGTGTTATTCGCACGATAGTCAAAGCAATCCCAGCTTAAGGGAGCACGAAAATAGCTCTAGAGGAAATTCTGCATGCTGTCGGCGAAGACGAAAACGAGGAGGTTCTACTATAAGTACAGATGCGGCGTCTCATTGTACTATATTGTAGTTTAAAATTTTTTTGGAAATGTGCGTATCCAAAAGCATTTTTTTCTGCAGATTAAACTCACTTAATTCAAAAAAAAAAGGTTTTTTTTAATTACACATAAGCTATGGTGTTTTTTTAAAATATATACAAACATACATATATACAAACATACATATGTATGTATGTACATACATATGTATGTACGTACATATATACATACATACATACATACGTATGTACATATGTATGTAGATATGTGCAAAACGATAAGTCATATTATTGATTATGAATCCGGTTTTCTACCAATAAATTTTTGCTGTTCGGTATGTTGACTTTGCTCAAGAGTCGAGTCCACCAATAGGAGTCAAAAACATTGGATGCACCTTGAACGTAAAGTAACTTTGATAAGTCAATTTTTGGTTTATGGCCACGACCTTATAGCTAAACCTTTCTAAACTATTTTGTTCATAGAGCACAACGTACTGTCTCTTTAGGTGTTAAGATACTAAGTGGTTCGAGTAGGGAGAAAAAAGGGATCATATGGTATCAGAATGGGCCTAATCTGGCCTAGGCGACGTCACAGTTTCGCGACGGCCATTTTAACCTAACCCAAGTGGTCCATTCGTCGAATTTGAAAGCAGTAGGTTTATCGCATTAAGTTGCAATATAGTGGAAATAAATAGTATTTATTTTCTTTTGAAAACTCAGTTTTCTATATCTTCCAGTTCATGGAGTCAACGATGCCCGCTTTGATGCGTTATAAACTTTCCAACTGATAATACCCGTTTCACACTATCGCGATTCAATTAATCTATTATTGCTAGTTAAGCTCTTACCAAACATTGAAAACATGAAATCGTTTTAACTGATCGTTTAAAACATTCAGAAAATGGACCTTATATATTTTTTCACTGCACTTCTTCGCTTTGAATGGCAGTTTACTGTGAATGACAGTGGACAAAAAATAGTTTTGACATGCCAATTCCACGCGTTAGGAGTTTGCCTGGCGTTGTATTTTCGTTGTGTAAATATTTGTGAATTCGATATATATATAATTCAAAAGTTGTGAATATGGATGATGGTGACTACGATAATGATGAGTAAGTAAACAATTTTTCAAGTTCTTAAGTGGCTATTATGTTGTTGCAGTGTAGACTCTACAGCAACACGCTATTTCGCGGCTTTACAATAAAACCATTTTGCTTGTACTTGTCCTTTCAGCGTCGGCGGCGATGATTTCGATGAAGTAGATGAGGAGGATAACATTGATGACATCAACCAGGAAGAAGAGGTTGATAATATTGAAATCATAGCACCTGGGTCTGCGGGTGGCGGTGTTCCCAAATCGAAACGCATCACCACTAAGTATATGACAAAATATGAACGTGCACGCGTGCTAGGAACACGGGCGCTGCAAATTGCTATGTGTGCACCAATTATGGTCGAGCTAGAGGGTGAGACTGATCCATTACAAATTGCTATGAAAGAGCTAAAGCAAAAGAAAATTCCCATAATTATACGAAGATACTTGCCTGATCATTCGTATGAGGATTGGAGTATCGACGAATTGATTATCATCGATCAGTAATATGAGAGTTTAATATTAGCAAGTAATTTAAATAGAATAAATCGAATTAAATATATAATAAAACTTTAATAATTTTTTTTCATTTTTAGTTTCACATGTTTATATAAATTTAACTAAAAGAAAAAACGAGATAGTAGTAATTCGATATCAACTCCATGCGTAACCTTCGTCATGATTATAGCAAACACGCTCTAACAGACTAACCGCATTTTGACCAGTGCGACACAACGATTCAATAACCTCATGCAGCAAGCCACATTCGGAAAGATTCTCCTGTCCAAAAACCTGTCCAGCGGCAGTGTTGGTTTCATTATTGAATTCATTGTTGCCATCAACGGCAGTATCGTTCTTTCGTGTTTCGAGCAGCTTACAAGTTGCTTTGCTAAAGGCCAGAGTATTTGTGTGGCTGCCTAATGTGATGCTAAACATTTCTTTTGTTTCGCCAAGTAGTTGACAAATATACGGCAAGAAGGTCGGCAACACTAACCCCTTCACATCGATGCTGTGATAAACGATTCCATCAAGTCTCACTTTACTTGAACGTGCCGTTAAATGCTGCATAGTTGCCTTAGGAAAAGCAACAGGTGCGAGCAGTGTAGGGGGAACACCAGCCAGGCGTCCAACGCTTGTAATGGTGCTTTTTGCATTAAGTAAATAACTAAAAAACCCTTGACATTCCACGCCCTCGATTAGCAGTAGCGAATTGTCACTGAAATCCTCTGACATTTCGGCAATTTTTAACTTACGCGCGTGCGCTGTTTGTATCTTACGTATTTCTTTTTCATCTACGCCTAGGCTTTCCAACCAGTCTTCGTCATCGTCCTCATCTTCTGCGTCTACACCGTCATCATTTATTTTAAATTCTTTGGATAAAGGTGACTTTATGTCGGTCACAACAGTATTGAGCTTGCTATCACTCTGATTATGTGTGACCGTCTGTGTTGTGAAACTGCCATCAGCAGATTTATTCAATGATGTTGCTTCTTTCTTTAGCGGCATACTGAACTCTATGCCCTCCTGACGTAACGCATTGCGCATACCACGTGTCGATGGTGTCATGAGTGCATGTGTTTCAACACACCCGCCAATGCCAGCAGCACGAAATAGTACGGTAAATGTATTGGCACATAAATAGAAATATGGACACTGCCTAGCACGGAGCAGTTGAAAAAGACCACGAAAGCTATAACCCCATTCATCTGCCAATGCTTTTCTTTCGCGCTCACCGATTGTTACACCTATGTTATCCTTTGAGTTACGTGGAAAAAGCGTAAGCCAGGGCAAGTGTGGATGTTGCCAATAATAAGTGGCCTGATTAAAACGAGCCGCCTCAGAAATGTCTAAGCTTGTTTCAGCATTTGTTGTATCTATGCAACGTACAAAACTTGTCAGCCCACTAGCAAGTTGTAATGTCTTTAGCGCTGTACTAGGCAAATCTTTTTCACAAAAAAATGCGTGCACGAGTTTTAAGACACCAATCCATGGGCAGATGTTTTGTATGCTGTAGTGGTTCTGGTTCAACATCTTCACCTTCAGTAGCTGTGTTTGCGTTTGACTGTTGTAGTATTTTAGAAAAAACTTTCGGATCAAAGGGTTGAGGTATCAGCTTTGCCGGAGGAGCGCGCGTTGGAGTCTCACGTACAAATAATTCCGGCACAGATACCGATGTCACCGTTGGACTATTGATGAAATCCAATAGTGAGTCTTCTTCAATGTGCAAGTTCGTATCTATGCGTTGTTTTTTAGCATCATCTGTAGATCTGAGATTTTTGACAGACTATTATAGAAATGTTTCAGCTTTCGATTGATTTTGCTTACTTGGCAAATGGATTTTTTCGTTTTTGTGCAATCTTAGCTTCTAGTAACTTATTCTTATCACAACCAATAATTTCGGTACATTTATTACTATTATTGTTGTTTTGTATGCGTGCTGCCAATTGTTTCTTCTTTTGTTTTAGTCTTTGCAGTTTCATAAACTAAAAAAGATAAATATATATATATATATATATATATATTAAAAATGGCTTTAAATTTTTATTTATTTATTCCAACCTCATCAGGATGCGCCCATTTCGATGAAACACTTTCATTAGTCGACATATTTACTTTTTATAATTAAAAAACTAAAAAAAATTATTTCATTTATACCTTTAATCAAATGCAAAACAATTTCTCCCGCGCAAATTGTTTATTTGAAACAGCTGTTTTTATTATATTCAACACTTACAGCCAAAGTTGGCTGTAATACTTTACTTTGGAATTTTACAGCACTAGAGCCCGTCATTTTTGGATTGTCTTATTTCATAAATATACCTATAACGTTAATTGTAATACAATTAATTTAAGTGTCAAAATTATTACGAAATATTTCAACATCAGAACTTTTATTTCAAAGTGACACTTGAAAGCGTAAAGGTTGAGCCCATCGGGGCTCACTTCTGCGTCCACGGTAAATTATAGAATTAAACAAAATTTCAATTTGAGTGATTACTGTGCCACTTATTTTTAATTTATGAATTAATTTGATGTGAACATGCCAACGAGCGTCCCTATCCGTGTTTAATATGTCAAAAATCATTAAGGAATGCGAGTCGATCTAGTCATTTCCGTGTGTCTGTAGTTACACGTTTTATTTGCTCAATTTTAAAGATTTTGAGATGAAATTCAAAACTTAAGCTTTTCTCAGTCCTAAGCAGCTAAAGTGTTTAAACCAAAGTGCCATGCCCATTTTGGACATAGCGGTTTATATCAAATACGGTAAAAACACTAACATATAATAGAAACTCATGTTTAGGACCCATACTGTAAAATTAATTCTAGTAGCAACCCATGTTTAAAAATGGAACCATGGTTGAGGTGGGACTTCTATAGCATGAAGCCCACATGTAAATGTACCGCAAATTTTTGAGTTTTTATGTGAAAAATGATTTATTTAAGAAACGGTTTGTGTCAAACACGATAAAAGCTCTAAGCCAACCCATGTTTAAAAAGGACCATGGGTGAGGTGGGATCACTACAACATATAATCCTTATAGAAATTTACCTCTAATTTTTGAGAATTTATGTGAAAAAATGTTTATTTATGATGCGATTGTTTTAAATATCAAATACTTATTGTAGCACCCTATGATCCCAATAGGACACATCATTAATGTAAGATCATTAAAGGACATAACCACTTTACAAACCGAACACACATATTTAGTCAAGAAAAGTTAGCTTAATCATCGTGTAACGGGTATTTATAGTAAGCTTCGGTTTCACCGAAATTAAAGTTTTTCTTGTTTTAATTATTAACAATTAACAAAAGTTATAAACACTTTTGGTTTTATTTTTATAAACAAATATAGAACCGTAATGTACTGATTTTATTTAAAACATCGATAAACAACTTTTTTTATCAAGCATTTATTTAACATACATA
Source organism: Leucophenga varia (assembly GCA_018903435.1). Lineage (NCBI taxonomy): Eukaryota > Metazoa > Arthropoda > Insecta > Diptera > Drosophilidae > Leucophenga > Leucophenga varia. The sequence continues at coordinate 2,003,325 of JAEIFJ010001427.1, forward strand.
TGTATGTATGTACATACATATGTATATGTACGAGTATACTAAATAACTCACGCAACCCTACATAAGTTCGAGTTTGCGCAATAAAATCTGAAAATATATGAATGAATTGAAATTCCAATATAATAAATTCAACTGGTTGTCTCGCGTGACATTCCTGATACACATATCACCGCTTACCAACAGCAGCTGCTTTGAGTAGCGCTCTGTCATAGAAAAAATATTGTTAAGAGTGCGAGAAAAGTAGAACAAAATCGATAATCGTAGAAATAATTTTGTGACGCATAAAAGCTGCTGAAAAGAAACAATATGTTCGCAAAACAATTTGGTAAAAAAAAAATGCCCAATTACTTTTAAATAATTCTATTGTTATTTAGTATGAAATGATCTAATTTCTAGTTACTGTTCTAACTATGAGCCTTATGGTCACCTGCATCAATGTTCATGGCTATAATGGACCGCTCTCAAAAGAAAGTATATTTGCTGATGTATTGCTTACTGAACTGTTGAATCGCATGGATAAGGATATCGATGGAGGCACTGGCGCCATTTCTCTCGGCCAGAACTATTTTGATTTGGACACAGATCTTCCAATAGAAAAAAATAATGTCGATTTGCTATCACGTTCGTCAAAAAATAGTGCAACAATAGCTGGCGGGGGAGATGACTATAATGAGTATCGCAATATATTTGGTGGCGCTTCAAATCCTTCGCTACGTGATCAGGAATTTTTGCAACATAGTTCATTGTGGGGTCATCAGTATGTCTCAGGTGGTATGGGTGAGGTACCTAATCGATATAATACCGTTGTTAAGAGTGATGCCAGTCTACCAGCTTATTGCAATCCCCCAAATCCCTGTCCATATGGTTACGACGACAGCCAAGGCTGCATTTCAGATTTTGAGAATACTGCGATTTTTTTCACGTGAATTTCAAGCAGCACAAGAATGCACTTGCGATAGTGAGCATATGTTTGATTGTGCTGGTCAGGACAGTAGCTCCTCCGGCTTTAATGGAGAAGTTAGCAATGATATGAATTCGGCTTTAATGGAGAAGTTTCTAATACATCAGTTTGAAAATGAAAATGCTATTGAAAATTCAAATGCTGTGGTAAAAAAAACCTTCCCTATGATACAGCGAACTTTGGATATGGAAAACAGCATAAATAATCCGTTTTTGCAGGGAGAGAAATTGCCTATTGCTGCAAAGAAGGGCAATCGCATTTTTAATTAAATTATTTGAAACAGCTAACATACAATTGAATGTAATAAATGTTATGTTCAAAACAATAAATGTGTTTGTTGTTATATGCTAGTTTCCTATGAATAAATATTATGTGTTAATGTTATATACCTACTATTTGATATAAATAGATGTTTTCAAAATACACACCCTAACATATTCGAAAAATAAATTGTACTTTTATGTCTTTAATAAATTTAATAAATGTATTTACCATACTTTGAGACATCTTAGCAACATATTTTTCTTTATTTAAAAATTGTATTGCAATCATAAAATGAATGATTAAAAAAATTGATAAGTTGAAACGAAACATTAGTTATCAATTTATCTGTCAAAAAAAGCATTTCTCTCATTATTAAAGTTTTAGGTATAGAAATATAGATAGTAAAGATAAAATTTATTTTTAAGCTTTTCATCACTATAAAAAGCTATGCAGTTTATTAGCTTGAAAATTGAGTATTATAAATCATTGTTCACTGGTATGCTGTTTCCATCAAGGTAGTACAGCAATTACTTAAAACAAAAAATCAAAATAAGTTAATAAATTGATTTACATACAATATTGCATACTCCTTCTCTCTGAACTACATACATACATATTTTGGTACATACACATGTACATATATATATATGCACTTGTAAATATTTTGTAGAGTACAAGTACGCAGTTGAGAAACGTTAATTCTAAATTAAAAACATTCTGTCAGGCAGTGTGTTTAGCTATACTATTTTCGTTGTGTCTTTGTTCTCCACATACATATATTTACAAGGATTACAACATTATTGCCAATTTGTCCTTGCATAAGTCTAGCATTTGGCAGTTATAAATGTTGAAAGCTTTAAAAACCTAAAGGAAACTAATATCGTATTAAAAATAAAATATATCATTATGCTATAAATAATAGTGGCAGCGTCTAAAGACGTCCGGTATTATTGTTATTTGTGTTCTGGCTCCAAGAAACTTGGTTTGGATTGCGTGTAGTTAGACGCAGTGAATTGCGATCCTCATCTTCGTTGACATGTTCGTACCCCTGATTAATAGTGCCACCGCCATTAGAACCGTATATTTGCTTATGTGAAAAACACTGAATTAAAAATATTCGAAAGAATTTTCATTATAAACCAACCTCTCCATGAGCACCGTTAACATTGAAAACATCTTTAATGCTAATGCCTGCATTGGAAACGCGTCCGCTACGTTGATTCGGTATGACGCCATTGTTGTTGAGCTTAAAATATAATACAGGTTTTAAATTTTTGTTTGTTTGCATATTCATGTTTGTACAATACATACTACTGCTGCTGTTGTTATGCCATATTCATTCTTTGCTCCTAAAGTTTGCATAGCTGATTTTCGACGCTCTGCCATTACTGAGTTCTTGCGCACCTCCAAAGCTCGTATTGTCTCAGCACGCATGGTCAGACGTCTGGTAAGAATGGGTGTAGCTATAAATTTGGATATGTTACTTTTATTATAATTTACAAATTAAAAAGAACTACCAGGATTATTCTCAGCATCCGCAGTCAATTTTAAAAATCGTTTTTTAAATGCTACATCTAATGTTCCAATTTGACGTCTTGGTTGTCGTGCCTTCTCGAGATTTTGTATAGTCTTCCGACGAGCAATACGATCTGGTCCCGAACCAGAGTCATTATCATAGTCGCCATCTATGCCTTGTAATCGTTGAAGATTTTTGACTATTTCGACTGCGTGCTAAATATTAAAATTAGTTGAAATTCAAATATTTATTTATTGTAATTCAAACGAACCTTATCAATTAACTGATCTTGCGACAGTTCTTCAGATTTCTTTTTGCAGAAATTCAGCTCCGTTGAGGCCAAGATATGGGACATAGTACCGAAACGATGGAATAACATAGCCGTAAATTGTATTACCAAGATCAGAGCAAAGAAGAACACAAATACTAGACCGATTGGTTCCAATTGTAAGTATTCTTTAGAGATATGCACCTTTTTCAGAAGAAATGTTATTTATAAGCAAATTTATATAATTGTTTGTTTTTATTTGTTAGTTACATTTTGAAGAGGAAATATTTGTTATAGTATGATATACGCAAGTAAAAGTACCAAAGTTTAATACGTTATATAGTACGCATACACATATATACGATTTGTGCTTTTTTCGAGAATAGAGCTCAATGTCATTTGTTTTTGTATGAATTGGCGATTGGATTGTGTTTTGATTGCATTTGCATTAGTTGTAATGAAGTGAAATGTTTTTGTGAAACATAAATTCAATTATACCAAATTTCAGCAGATTCATTGTAAATCACTCAGTTCTGTGTTTTAAATTTGGATTCGATCAAATCAAATTTAATCTTTTCTTTCCTGTACTCTGGTAATGATTAAATTGAAAAGAATTTAAAAATATACAACATTTTTAAGATTTTATTCTTTTAATCAACTATGGAAAAAAAAACAAAAAAGAGATTTTGAATCGAAATGTAAATGAACTGCTTGTACGTTAATTTCAAATTGAAAGATTTATTAAATCATACATAAATTGAATTTTTTTTGTTTTACATAAATATGCAGCTTAGCAGTGGGTAATAACATGTATTTTTTATTCATGCATGGGATTTATTGATAAATAAACAAAAAATTTGATGAGGGCGTATGCAAAAACCCATTTTCACATGATGTTTGTGTAGCTGTGTTTCAAATAAGTCTTTTGAGAACTATAATCGTTTATGGTAAACAAATAAAAATTAGATTTAGGGCATCAATTAGTCGTGATTTTTAAGGAGTATATTACAATGATTCTGGAAAGGGTACAATTATATATGTTTTAAGTTTAGAGACATGGCCGGAGGATACACTTTTATAGTTTAGAAAATATTAAGTCATAAAAACAAAAATTAAAAAATTTCAATAAAAATTAGGGTACACGAATAGATTAGATATGTTTAATGGTATTTAATTCGGGAAGGGTACCCAGAAAACATACACAATTAAAACAACGAACTCAAAATGCAATAATTATTTTTTTAAGAATAAAAACCTCAGATGTTTCTTCGATATAGGTTATATTCGTTTTAACGCCGAGTGGCCAAATAATGTGTAATTTATCCTTGTTTAGTTGTAACAAGAAAACGATCAAAACGAATAAGGCGTTGGCCATGAAAAGGCGAAGACCGATTTGTTCCTCAGCTCGATCAGATCGGATGCAATACGTGCCTTTTATTTTATAGGTAATACAGTTTTTATTTGTTTATATATAATAAATTATTTAAATATACACCGCGCAACACCGCTCAAGCAGTTTGGTTTTGTTGGTTTGGTTTTTATATTGATTAAAGCATTGACATTTTTAAATAAAAAAAGAAAAAAGAGAAAAAAAAAAAATTCGTTTAGTTAATTTAGAATTTAAAAAAAATTACCTCTTGAGTGGATTCATCATATGTAATATTCGTGCGTACGCCAAATGGCCATTTAACGTGTATATTATCCTTGTTCAATTGTAAAAGGAATACAATCAATACGAAAAGAGCATTTATCATAAAAAATGCAAACACCGCAGAATCACGCAACTCTTTAAGATCTTTAGCAATGCGAGCCTAAAAGTTTGACATGATAAGCGATAAAGATTCAGGGTAAAATTTAATGAAATCGTTTCAAATTCATATGGATAATATAATATCTGTTACAATTAAAGCTAAAATAATAGGAAACATTTGAAATTATACAAGACAAGTAAAGACGTACGTTCTGTGAATCCACTTTCGTTGAAATTACTTTCTAAACCTTTATTTCTTTCAACCTACCTGCTCAACGGGATCGTTATCGATGGGAAACAGATACTTGTCAATCAGATCTTTCCAGAATTGTAATTCGGAGCTAGACAAAAAGTCAACCTCACCCTTACGCAAATCTGCATCCTCAATCCAATAGGGATTCGTTAGGAAATCACGTTCCTGTGGTGGTTCTGCTGAGGTGTCTGAGTCTGATTCATCAGACTCGTCACCGGACTTTTCTGCTACTGAAGAAAGCAAATGATGGTCTTTTGAGCCATTAGATGTGGTACGTCTGCGATGTCCATGACGTGAATGATGTCCATGTGGATCTACAGCACTCTCAATGCTATCTATTCGCTGTTTAATGGTATCCAATGATTCCGCAATTGTATTCATTTGTTGCTTTTCATCAGAAGTCGTGCCATGTGTACAGAAAACACAACGGAAGAGTCCTGCTAGTGAAAATTCTATCGATCCCTCTTCGTCCGCATTATCTCCAATGCCGCCCTGTAAAAAACCTAGCATGCTCTTCTGTTTTACCCGTTTCTTTGACTCCTCAGCAGACTTCTTTTCCGCTTCTAGTTCTTTCTTTGTTTTTTTAGCAACTACTTCACGTGTACCCCACGAGACTACATTAAGATTGATGATCGAATACAGAATCAGTAGCAGGTACATAGATGGAATTGATAATAGATAGATTAAGCCGCATGTAATACACCAGAACTCCTGCGGATGCAAACATGCGGCAATAAAGAATGAACCCGTCATTGCAATAAGGAAAATCGCTGATGGTGAACCGACACCGTCTTCGCCCAGCTGCAACGCGGTACCAACAATCACAGCCATCATAATTAGCGCGTATGCGGTAGACAGCACTTGTGCCACAAATAGTTGTATATTTGATTTACATGTGAAACATATGAACATGAAGGCCAGAATTGGCACGATGTTGTAATGGAAAGATGTCCAGTTGTCAATACGAAAAGCAGCGACAAAAGCACCCACTAACATAAGAAAAATTGTACCCGGGCCAAGTATTGTGCCTCCCATCAACATCATCTGATAGAAGATATAAAGCAACGATATGTTATCGTTAATTTTAATTGTTCGCTTGGCATCTGCAAGCAGATCCATAATATTTGCTATGGTTGAAGGTACCCATCGGCGGCGTTGATTGTAAAACTCGTTAAAACCTTCTGGACAGTGAGTGTATGCATCAGAGGCGGCTGAATACTCAACACGATATCCTCGCTGCAGCAGTAGTGTACACAACCAGCGATCCTCGCCCTGATCGTATTGCACATAATGACGTGCTTCGTCTGAGCGCGTCGTATACTTTTTCATTACATTGTCATCCATAAGCGCTTTGCCACGGAAAAGCGAGAAACAACCGGGACTACAAAGTACGCATCCCATTATATGCTCCGTAGCTTTTTGCAGCCAATGACCGATAGCATATTCGAAGAGTTGGTACCACACCATTGGTCCCGATCCCACTGGATGAATACGTCCACAGGCAGCGCCTAGGTTTTTGTTCTTTTTCATTAAATCGATAAGCAGCGTTACGGCATTTGGCTTGAAATCAATATCACCATCAAGTGTTAACAAATATGTGTTCTCTGCAATAGCATCCTTACGATCCACCGAAATTGGCAGGTCCATGAGACGATGTCCCAATAGATAATACATGTACATGACCTGTGACCAACGTTTACGATGACGAATCCGATCCTTGTCTTTAAGGTGCGTTATAAACTTTGTTTTGCCGGGCAGCGTCCAAACAAGACGTCCACCATATGGCGTGGGATATTTTTTTGGCGGCCGCAAGCGTATATTGGTTTGGTGAATTTCGGATGCAGCCTCGTCCATAGTGGCGACAAGTAGTTTGACGAAACGATTAACTTGTATATCATCATCGCTGTGATCAGATATTTCGAAAGCATCGTCAAAGAATATATGAGCTGTTGAAATTTAAGATTTAATATTGTATTAGACTAAGTTGTAAAAGCTTATCGGAACCATATTTCAAAAAATCCACACAAAAATATCTAGCTTTAGTAAAAAACATAATAATAGTAAGTTTGTGTGCTATATTGTTTAATAGGTTAATTTGCATCACATTGTGAAGCTTTATTGGGTTAATCGTAGGAATCATTTACACTAAATAATTGCAAAGAAGCAAAAATGTTCCTAAATTGTTAATCTAAGATTTGTGGTAGGTCTACATATATAGTATGTATCTATATAATCAGCTTAGCATTAACAAGTTTGATTTATCTACTTACTTTCAAATTCGTAGTAATCCGGATCTAAAATGCGCAAATATTTTTGAGCTACGCGTCTGGCACACTGATCCTCATCCATACGCATAATACTCTTCAAGAACTCCATCATCTCGTCTTTTGTTTCGTGCCACATTGTAGCGCAGGAATAAATTCGTGTTATAGTATCAGATGACTTAATAGAGGGTTTATTAGGTGCTGTTGAGCGATCTGTGTGTACTGAAATGGTTTCATAGTATTCATCACCCTTTTCCTTTTCGATTTCGGACAGATCCTAATTAAAGAGTCATAAAAACTTAATTGAAATGTGACTTTTATTTAATAAATCAAACTACGTACTTCAGTTTTAACATCTGCTTGATCATCACGACGCCTGTTTAACGCCATCGATTGATCAATTAATAGAGACGAGTACATTGGACGCACAAACAACTTCTCTGTTGTGGCTAAACGTTCACATTTTGGTGTCCAAATATGCAAGCATATCCACGTTTGACTCAACAGCCACAAAATCCAAGCCCACGCCATTTGTTCGGTAACAAAATTATTGAATCTAAAGTTCGAAGGACTTGTAAAAAAAGAGGTAATCTGGTATAGTATCGTGAAAGAAACACGGATCGTCAATGCGTATGCCACACGCGGCAATTAACATAGATACCAAAATTGGAATAGTCAAACTTACAGGAAAAGCATAACTAAAGCCCTGAATCAGAATCTTACAGGCAAATTTGCCAAAAATATAGCAAAGATAAGACCCAAAAATTTGTATGAGAAGTACATAAATAACCGTATTATAATCAGCATCAATATCGACGCTATCTATATTAGCAGCGTCGAGTGTATCCGGCAAGCTGCTTGTCAAAGTGGTGGCTAACTCATCCACAGAAATCTTGTGCGGTCCAAAAGCATCACTATACATGCTAAAAATGTTGCCAGGCTCTTCACCTTGGGACCAATAGATTAGCAACATTGCGCAGAAAAATAATAATATCTTCCAGATTGAGATTAATAAATGCGAGAAATAGCGAGTGTAACGCATTTCTTCTTTAATACGTCCCAATGCGCGTATCATTCCAAACGATGATTGTAGCGATACATAATTCTCCCACCAGCCACATGAGATCATAACACAGGCAACCGGTATAACCCACAGTTCACGACGATTCTCCAACAGTGGCCATATAACAAGCCCAGTAATCTGTGCTGCAACTGCAGCAATATCAATGATGACTTTGACAAAACGCTTGCCTTCCTTTGATGTGCGCGACAATAATCCAAGTACACCAGGTACTACGCAGAGACAATTAGTCAGCATTGCTCCTTGTATAGCATCGATCTGTGGCAGCACAACGAAAACCAAGAGAGCTGTACCGAAGGCACTGAAAGACTCCATCAGCCAGACGAAGAAAAAGTGACCAGTTTTGGGCACTTTAAAAAGTCTTAAAAAACAAATACGGGCTGATCGTATTAGTGAACCAATCTCGGGTATCGCATAAGCGATAATTAGTGCCCATATCCAGGCTATACGTTCCTCCTCTGGTAGACGCACAACAAATGTCTTATCGCGACCCTAAACGCAAAAGCAATGAAGACGAACAGTCAAAGTCATTTATAAGTACATAATTTATATAATTGATTACTGTACTTACCAAGTCCTTATTGCAATATTCAATTTTTCTATCCTTACGTATTTGAGACGTCATAAACAGTACACAACCCTTGGCCATAACGCCCCCGAAAATAACTAAAATAAACGTTATAATATAGGCAAAGATCTTTAAGATCTTTATAGTTAATTCTAAACATTCCTGATTTGCCGTCGAGCCGGTCTCAATTTTAATAGGCGGATCTCGAAAAACATCCCATCCTTTTGTTTCCTGTATCGTGCGTTGGCTATAAAAAGATTAAAGAAAACTATTACATTAAAAGTCTAAAACTCGCATGTTTCAGGTGGAATCTTTTTAAAATAAAAATTTTGATAAGTAGGTAAATTTGAAGTTCGACCGTATATTTATACATCTGGTTATGTATTACTGTTATTTTGTTGTTCGGAAGAAAAGTTTATATAATATATATATATATATATATATATATATATACCTATATATATATATATGTATATATATATCAAATTACCTTCCGCCATATATATCGTGTGTTGGTGGTGTGCTTTCGTCGTCTGTGAAGTTGTCATCACTTGCGTCAGCCATGGGGCGATGTCTGGCAGTAGACATCTCCCACGATTAAATGATAGATACCAAATTAAAATAAAACCGAAGAAGTCGACAATGATGTTTTTTGGGAGCAGTCGCAGGAAAAAAAAGCTGTAAGGAAAAAATATTCATTTTGAATATGTAGACGTTTGAGTAATACTTTTGTAATATTAAGTTGATAACTTGATTTTATTCATTATTAATTACACAGCCCAACAACCAAAACCGAAAGGGTCATTTTGTTTGTTTTTTGGGTCGCTAAATCCAAATCTGAAGTCAGAATGTCTCGTTTTCATTATAACCTTAAAAAACGGATTTTTATGATACACACCCACTAAAACCAGGGTAGTCATTTCTAATATATTTTGGGTTGCTGAATCCGGATCTGAAGTTAGAATTTAAAAGTTGGCTCGCGTTTTCATTCTAACCTCAAAAAACTGATCTATCGCACAAGTCATGAACTTTTTTAAGTGGCTGTGTTATTAATAATGTTAAGAAAAGTTTTGTTTGTAGTTTAGTTTGTATACATTTTTTTCTGCTGCTTAAAACCATTTTTACTTAACGTTTATCACCCAGAAAAGGTGAAACGAAATTTTGTGTGTTTAATATTTCAATTTTTAACAGCCAATTCGGCTGTTAATTAATGTAAGATAACAGAATAGTACATATTTTTATTGAGAAAGGCCATAGGATGCTGTTACATGTTGCGTAACAGTGTGAGTGAGAGAACATGTCTGTGATAAATAAACGCTTTAAGTACTATAGGAGATTTGGTACTTGCGCAGATTGAAATACAATAAACGACTATATTATGATTATATTGTATAAATCTGAAGAAATTTTAATAAAAGTTTAAAATAAATAAAATTAAAATTGTTTTTCTTTAAAAATGTAGACTTCCACCCTTAACTTTCAATGTCTTATTTGTACGTAAATATGTACGTACATCAAATACATAAGGGTGGCAATTCAAACAGCATCAAAGTATTACGTATTGTGTGCCTTATAGGTCTAATAATATTGCATTAAGGAAACGGGATCGTGTGGCCTAATGGATAAGGCGTCGGACTTCGAATCCGAAGATTGCAGGTTCGAGTCCTGTCACGGTCGCAGAATTTTTGAAAATTTTTGTTGTTTTATAAAAAAATTGTATATTAACATATATAATTTTTTAATATTTTCATAATTTTTTGATGTTTTATTTACCTACCTACTTTAGATTACTAAAATTACGCTTGGTTCTCCAATTTCTTAAAATCGTTTAATATTGACTTTATAAGTTTGTTAGTGAAGCAAGAAAAAAAATATATCTGCGTCATTGTAGACTGATTTTAAGTAGTAAAAATGAGTTTCTCTTTTTAAATTTTTAGAGTTAGAAATTGATTTTAATTATTTCGAAAGAAAAAAGTATATATGTTTTTTTCGGTCCAATAACTAGTGGAACTTAATTGGTTCAAATTGGTTTTTACCGGTTTCCCAACAAGAATTTTCATTTTATAAAACTTATTTTATTTTAGTGCACTACTAATAAGCAAATGCCTGAATTTATGGTCATTTGATTGTTTTTCACAAATATCAAGAGATAGCCCGTACAAAACAGTGCATGCATAAAAATTTCTATTTATACCATACACTTTTTCGAAATTTTATCACTTACGGAAAACCGAGATCATGTATTAAAGAATAACAACAATATTTCTACATAATTTTTTTTACAACATATGTAACGTATTTAAAGTAGGGCTGCAAAAAAATTGCCTGTGATATAAGGGGGTATATATTTACATTAAGTTCTGAACTCAAGATAATTTTAAGGGAAATAAAACTGAAGTCAAGTGAGTTCGACCATGATAAACCCTACACTTTGTTTATATGAAACATAAAATATGCTATATCCTGTAACATCCACAATAAAATTCAGGGTTTGTAGCTTAATTTGAAATTCATACAATAAATATACCTACCAATTTAGATAATTATTTGTTTATGCTAGTGCTACTATGTAGCCTTAAGAATAGTTTTAGTTTTAAAAAATCGACATCTTTCTACCAGTTACCTACATTAATCAAAACATGATATGTCTATTTATTCACCGGGTGCAGAATATACATACAAATGGTAAAAACTGGATTAAAACTTTCGTGTGGGTATATATACCTATGGCCAAAATAATAAGTACTCTAGCACAACTTGGTTTTATAATGACATATTTTAATTTTTGTTGAAAATGATTATAAAAATTGTTTATTATTTTTATTATATTATCTAGATTAAGCCTGAAAACATCGATAGAAATGATTCAATTAATTTAAAACGTTAAATCTAACTAAAAATGATTGAAAAAAATAATAAGTGCATTCATAGCTAACCAAGTTTACAACTTACATTTATGATGATAACCCTAACAAAAATATACTTTTCTAAAAAGTTATATTATACCATAAAATGTGAACATATTCTTATAAAATACTGTTCAGTTTTAAAATAATTATAACCCTTCAAAATTGTACAATTTGTATGAAAAGTGACAAAATTCTTGACTAATGCTATGTCGCTCAAAAACTAAAAGAGGTATCAAGTTCCATCTAGAATCAAAATCGTGGAACCAATGTCTGCCTACAGATAGAAAGTTGCAACTTTTTACAAAAATGTGGGCAGACAGTTGTTCCACTATTTGATACTAGATAAAACTTAATATCTCTTTTAGCATTTAAGCTCTCTACATAGCATTAGTCAAGAAATTTAGTCAAATTACATGTGTCAAATTTTTATCGATGTTTTCGGTGCTTTAAGGTTTAATACAATGAAAAAAATAAACAATTTTTGTAATGATATTCAATAATAAGAAATCATATTCAATTGTAAATTGTGCTAGTGTACTTATTATTTTGGACATAGGTGTAGATATATGTATATTCATCAAATAATGAATAAATTCGATTTGGGTTTGAACTATTTTGCTTTACTTTAAACAAATTATTATGAACAATTAAAAAATATGTTCATTGCATATTTGGGTGTGCGCTTTGCAAAGCAAATTAAAGCAAAATTATTAATAATTAATATTATTATACCTCCGGCCAGCTTATGTTTAACATATGAAGTTATACCATACATTTTTGGGAGTGGTGTTGTAATTTATTTAATTTACTTTTAAAAAATCTGATGGTATATATATATATATATATATATATATATATATATATATATGTAAATTATATGATTTAAATTTAAATAATAATGCCTGCTTCTAATTTAATTTATTTAATTTACTTTTAAAAAATCTGATGGTATATATATATATATATATATATATATATATATATATATATATATATATATATATATATATAAATTATATGATTTAAATTTAAATAATAATGCCTGCTTCTACAATTGTTAGATAGTTTCATATAAACTGAACTAAAATGACGAGTTGTATTTAATTATTATACCCCTTTTTTAAATTTTTATACACATTTTTGCTTTAATTTTAACAGAAAAGACTACCGTTTAACATATACATAAATACATCAAGAATACGTGTGCATACATAAAGCTTTTTGTGTTTGCAATAAATATATATGTATTAGCAATAACATTTAATCTACATTTAAACAAATAAATAAATATACTATATAGTCTATATGTACATCGCACAAATGGAATTTAACAACGGTAAGCAGAAAAGTGAAAGTAAATGTAATATTTAATATACATGCATACATACAACATCACTTGAAGGTAAAACCAAGATACAATGCAACTCAACGGGTAACAATACATAACAACAGAATTTTACGAATTAGATATGTATCAAGCGAAGCATGGTACCAACAAAAGGGGTTGATTTTAGTGACTTTAATTCGTCCGGTTATAAAAATTTAAAAAATCATTATGTTGCTATACGAGTATTATTTAACTGATCTGGAAACAAATAAATTTTGTTAAGATTTACACACCGTATAATAGTATTGAATAAATAAAAATGTAGTAGTTTTTAATATTATAGATTAATTAACGAAACAAAGAAAATATGTACTAATTAGGCAACAGCATCTTTTGATTTATTTTTTGTAAAACTTTATCAGTGATGTCACAAAAAAATCTATTTTAGTTGGTTTCAAATCTCTTCTAAAATTCAATGAAATACTGTTTACAATTCACAACTAGTTACACTAAATTTATAAAAACAACACAAATTCGATGTATATTTTATTTATTTTTAAAATAATATTTTAACCAATTATGAATTGAATTATTTCATTAAATTTTAGAAGAGATTTGAAGCCAACCAATAGAAATTTTGTGTGTCACCTCCGTATAAAACTCATTTAAAATATAGATTTTTTCTCCACTAAAATTTATCACAAATTGTCACAACGGTAATCAAACCGGAAAATTTGAATTTGCTTGTATCTGCAAAAAAGGAAAAAATCAACATTGAGCAATACTATTGCAAATGCACTTAGAAGCAGGTTTTTGTACAGTGATACCTAAAAAAATATGTATATGTACACTCACTCAGGTTGATATTTGTCTTTGTCTTTGCTTTTTTGAAGCAAACAGGGCCGGGTACTTATAAATTAAAATACAAATAGTGTGATTCATAAAAAGAAATCAATAAAATCTTATACGTTAAAAAATAAAATGTGTGACACATCCAAAAAAACCACTATCAATAAAAATCAGTCTCAAATTGTTTTTTTTTAAGACTAATTTTAAAAAGAATTGCTTAAAATAATTAGCTACACAATGTATGTATATAAATAGATCTGGATCTTCAGCGTTGCACACATTTATATTTGTTCCATCATATATTGACAAAAGCAGAGAACTGACATTTTTTTCCACCGTTTGTTTTTTTTTTTTTTTCATATCAAAGAGAATATCGAAGACGCGTGAGAGAAATAATTGAGCATGAATATGAAAAACTTCAAAAAAGAATACAATAAGAAATGTGCAGAAAGAAATGTAATTTCACGTTTTTTATTTATTTGTGGCTAATTGAAAAGGCAAAACATGTACTTGTCTAAAGAGATTTTTAAAGTGCAGCTTAACAGTAAATAAACTGAAGGAAAAAGTGGATGAGTAAAGCATTATTAAGAGAAAAGATACAATTTGATTGAAACATTTATAGCCCTTCTTTACGAACCTATTCTCAGAAAATGATGAAACTATTAAAAAGAGTTTTAAAAATTTTTAAATGTTTTTATTGGCTCTATATTCGATGTAAATAAAAAAAGTTTACAAACGTAACTATAAATATTAATATTTTATTGTATAATCTTTCTTTTAAGAAATAGAAAATGGGAAACAAAAGAGATTTTAAACAAAGGCAATTCAGGGTTAATATAAAGCATTGAAAAAAATATATAAAAAAGAAATGTGAAAAAACGAAGATATTTTACTTTCACAAATTTACGTTATGTTGATTAGATATTGTGGCAGCGGCTGCATGCTATAAATTCAAGTTTTTTTAATTTAAATTTTAATAGACGGTCTGAATGTATTTATAAGATATTTTAAAGTAAAAACGAGTTTACATTCTTCAAGATATTTAGAAACTGCATCTAAAAAGTTCGCGTTAATAAATCGATTTACTTTTGCTGAAATAAAATCTGTCTATCTTATGCTACTTACGCGAACGCATCCATAGTTTAAGAAAATTAATGGTGGTTTATATTGTACAAATCTAAACATTGTTTATTTCTTTAAACCAAATTTGTAATAACAGATTTAAAATAATTATTTATAAGATATTTTAAAGTAAAAACAAGTTTACATTTTTTAAGATATTTAGAAACTGCATCTTAAAAAACAAATCTTACAAGATTTTTGTTTTCATATTTAAAAAAAATGATTTTATTTGACTAAACATAATATGTCTTATGTTTTGATTCTATAGATCAGACCTTGCATAAAAATATTAGTTTACATAAAAATTTAATGGTGGCAGTGAGAAAAAGTTTTACTAACGGTACACAAAGAAAAGTGACAGCGAAATCGATGGAATAAAAACCACATTTAAGCGAGAAATGAATCAATTTAATTTTTTTCTGTATCTATTATTGTAAAAATATTTTTTATTTATTAACGCAACAATTTGTATTGTAGCTTAAATTTTTTCACTGAGTTTGCACTTTTCATTTTTTTACCCAATTGTATTACTGGTTTTATTTTTTAGCTTACTTTTTTGTGCTTGTCGTCTACACTTCACTTTACCACGCACACATGCAAATCAACGTCCCCCCACTTTGCACACCCGCCTTCGTATGATATATCACTTTGCTTCGTATAGCTTTCGAATTACCGCGATGTTGGTCTGAACAAGTTCGTTGTCTTCGGCATACTGAAATGAAGTCTTTCGTTATTTCTTATGGAAGTGGCTGCCATTCGCTTATGTTTTCTTATTTTCTTTTGTTGTTGTATTTCAAAGAGCGATGTTTAATGTTGTTATTTGTTTTGTTCAAGTAATCGATTACTTAATATGAAAACTTGAAAAATTATATGAAATTTTTTTTTTTTAAATAAATTGTTCATTTTTAACAAATAAGTTGTTACTTTACCCCCATATCATTTGGGATACAGAAGTTCTAATACTTCATTAAATAAATATTTTACAAACTTTCTTGGCTCGAATGTATTCAGAAAATTATTGAAATTGTACGTTGTTAACAACACTAACAACGTTATTATATTGTATTTTAATAGTTTAATTTTATTTTTTTGCAGCAACTTTGTCGAGGTCGCCAGGTTTCTTGTTTTTTTTTTTTTTTAACTTGCTTTTACTCGCTTTTTGATAGCAATCGTTAAACTAAAAGTCTTAAGAATTGGATGAGATGCGTAATGCATCAAGAACCTATTCTCATTATTTATCATGTTTAAATACTGAAAATTAAATAAAATTAGTAGAAAATGTTTTTTACAATTCTTTTATGTAAAACTTTTAGTATTTTTACAAACCGGAACCACAAATTCAAATTACTTTTTAAAAATATTTATAGGAAGTTGAACAACACCCAACCTTTTTAAATGAAAAAAAAATACTTGTCGAAACAAGTCAATTCCCAATTGAATTTTTTTAGTTTAATTCAAATTCGCGGTTTATTGTATCACATACGAGTATATTTTGAGCCAAACCTGAAAATTTATATTTATAAATTTTGTTTTGCTGTCTTCGGCATAATTGTAGATATAAAATAGAAGAGACAAATGTGAATCAAACTGTTATGAAACAAGGAAAAACATTAACCTCGGTAGGACCGAAGCTCAAATACCTACCGCATGAAACTTTGAATAGCTTATATATGATCATCAGTGGCGTTGATATTATTCCGTAGAGGGGATGGGTAGGAATCAAATATCCGATACAACCCAGCTGTAGACACTATGTTAGGGTTCATACAAGAAGCAAATGTCTCAAATTTTAACCTAAAAATACAGATTTTTATAACAATTAATTTCTTAAATAAAAAAAATAGATTTGTGTGGGGAATGTATATTACAGTTGCCCAATCCTTACCATGTCTGTATTGTTTACATAGGATCACACTAGAAGTGGTGGTACATTCACAAATAATAATTATTTTCATCAAAAACTCGAAAATGGATGGTAGGTTGGTATGGGGGGCTATTCTTAAAAATGGACGTGGTACCTCAATTTGCTTTGACTGCTTAGGGCTAAGAAAAGCTTAAGTTTCGAATTTCAGGTCAATTTCTTCAAAACTAAGCAAAAGATAGCAAGACTGTTTGTCGAGATGACGGGTACTTGTAAAAATAATATCGCAAAGAGCTCGCCACATAGACACCCTGTATTCTGTTTACTTACATAATTTTCATGTTGTAAGCAGGGACCGTAACGATTCTAAGTTTTATAATAAATATTGGAAAACAAAAATTATTTGCTGATTTTAATCAACGGATTAAAAAATAACTCTTATTTTTCTATCTACAAAAAAAATATAATATAATAATCAAATTTAATTTTTTTTTTAAATCATAATATAATTAAAATATTTGATTTGTATTGTAAAAATAAAAACTAGTTTTTACTTTTTTTTTATAAAAATTAGAAAATTATATATATTATAAAAATTGAAAATAAAAATTGATAGATGCCAAGCAAAATTTTACCTTACTAACAACTAAAGAAAATTATGAATATGTTAAAAAAAATATGTACATATGTATATAAAACTATTTTTAGTTAGATGAGCTCGAAGATTTGGTTCTTGCTACAACATCAAAACTTGCAACGAGCCCGGTTTTCATTGCGAGCAAGAATCGAGCTTTTACTATATTTTAAAACTTTTTTCACCACAGTTTGCTTTTATACAAAATAAAACTCACCAAAATATGTAAGCAAAATAGAAAGAGAGACAATGAAAGAATACTACACTTTGGGTATATCAATATAAACCGGTTGCTTTAGTATAAAAACTAAACACATCTAACTTGGTCTTTCCAAAAAGTAATTCTCGTAGAAAAAGTTACAAATTCGGGTTTTTATTGTATAACTAGGATTGATGTCTGCATATGTACCTATACAGAAAACATACTCAAGCTTTTATACATATATGTATATAATATAAACTAGAGTTTCGTTCTATAAACTGATTTTCGTGATTTTTCATGCGTGCTTGCTTTTGGTCGTACGTGCTTATAAATGCCATGGTTTGCTATCGAGGCGAACTATGCCTAAAATTTCTGGCACGTGAGTCACCCTTTATCAGAGTAAAACTCTCGCATGCACTCGTCTTAAGCGAAATCTCTTCATGTATGGGAACAGTTATTTAAAAGAGAGAAAATTGCGTTGCAAAGTAAAACTCTCGCATGCGATGGTCTACGATGGTCCAAGAACCACGGACTGCAGACGTGTGCAGTCGTCGCTTATTAACATCATTCAATACAATGCAAATTAATTCTTGTATTTTTTTATTTCTTGCATTTCAATTGTTAATTTAATATTTTAATTTAATCATTAAACATTTTATAATTTCAATTTAAATAATTTGCCACTATTTGAATTATTTCGATCCCACATACGTACTTACATATATACATAACTAGAAAATTAACTTTTTTCACCTTTGTTGACTGATTTGCTTTGGGGTTAGTGAAGACAATTTTTTTCGCTTCTTTTTTAAGTCACCTACTAATTGTGAGCAAAAGACAATTTAAAAAAGATTTTTTTTGCGAACTCTGGCCTATAATATCAAATACCAGAGCCACGAGAACATGAAATAATACCATTAGGAGCATATGACACTTTCAGTACTTTTCAGCACTTTTCCAATGCAACCGTGTCAGTAGCACGTCAATTTTATTTAAGGTCGATCCCGAGCCGTCCCGTTATCTGTATCTGGCTCGTAAGTGGAAGAGAGTTAGATATATATCTAGCATCAAGTTTACACTTACTTGCGTATTTAGCACCGTACAGCTTGAATTGAGCAGATACGTTCTCTATAAGTTCAAAAAGTACTACACTTAAACCTCTTTATTTTATGATGAACATAACAAAAGAAGTTTATTTAAATTGTAATATAGCGCAATAAAAATTATTAGCTAGCGTCGCGCACAAATCGCGCAGACACGCAAAGTCCCGCGCAACTGGCATTAGACAAAATCGGTGATGTAAAAATATAAATTTTTATCTTATTTGTGTTTACTGTGCGGTGCGGCGCAGAGTGTCGAAAACAAAAGTAGAGGAGAAGCATATTTATAAATGGATTGGTGTTAAGTTTTTACTCATTTACGGCGTTTAAATATAAATTGGAAAAGTGTATTAAAAAGAAACAAGGTATATATTTAATTTCTGGTTGCGACGAAATAACGTGTCCATAGTGGTTTTTATAATACGCTGAACGGAATAATTTTCATTGCCATTTTTTTGGATTTTATATTCAAACACATTAATAAATCGGCAACATAAATAAAAATGGGTGCGTGTGTCTGTCGCATGAACGCGGACAATGAAACAATGAGTGTATCTTCTGCAAGCATTTCCCGGCCGCCAACAGCAGGTTAGTTAACTGTAATAAGCACAAGGACATATACGATACAGTTAAAAAACTCACAAATACACACAAAACCGTTTTGATACTAATGTACAAACAAACTACGTCATCATAGTCGACAACATTTGCTTTACAACCTCATTAAAATAACCATTATAATTAGATTATTTGATTAATAAGGTTTTTCTTCTCCTATTAGGGGGTATTGCATTGAACGGAGCAGCACGCAAAAATCGTCCACTCTGTCACGAAACTATACGGTGGCGTTCAGATGTACCGCTTACAGAAGGACAATTACGTTCGAAGCGCGATGAATTCTGGGATACTGCACCCGCATTTGAAGGACGCAAAGAGATTTGGGATGCATTGCGAGCAGCTACAAATGCTGCTGAATCTTTGGATTTCCAATTGGCTCAGGCGATACTTGATGGAGCCAATATTTCTGTACCGAATGGGTAACTATCTAAGCCTAGGACCAGTGCACAACTTGCATACCTTTACAATTGCAATTATTTTAAGTAACGACACTGTCAAATAGTTTCACTCGTTTTCATTCTATCTACTTTGTTTTTGTTTGTTAGCTGAAACTTTATGACAATTAACTACTAAAATCAATATTTCTCTAAGACGACTAATTGCATTCACATTTCTCTGTCTTTTAATTTGCCATTTTTAAACAATGTTTCTACAAGCCAATTGTAACTTGTACTTTAACTCCATTTTGTAAGCGTTACGAGCTTTATAGAATCCCTCCAGAAATTTCACATTTTTTAATTTAATTAATTAAACGTTAGTGTCAAATCAATGACCTAATTTTTTGGGAAGTAAATCTATTTGTTACCAAATATCAAGTCGAGTGGGCTAAGAATTTACTAAAACTAAGAATACCGGTTTTGGTTTTTGGTTTTTCTAGTGACAATTTGTCTGATGAGTTACTCAATTAGATAGTACACAAGACGCTGGCGGGACAACATACGCTTGGACGGCAAGTTTTTTTTTTTATAAAATAAATTAATAAATAATGTAACATCTACAAAAGCTTGAGAACAGTTAAGGCTCTGTGAAATGCTATCTATCTGTGACAGATGATTTATATGCATTAGTAGCTTAATGAGCGTTTATTTAATAGTCTGCATAATGTCCATCTTAAATTGATACATTGTTTAACTTTTATAGAAAAAATGTGTTTTTTTTATAATTTTATCATACTTACTTTATCTATAAAAAAAATAAAAAAAACTATTTAGGTATAGAAATAAGTGTTATGATATTAAGAGTAGTATATTTTTCATTGTATTGCAGTTATCTCACCGAATGCTACGACGAATTAGGCACACAGTACAAAGTACCTATTTATTGCCTTTCATATCCTATAAATATTGTCAAAGAAGAAAACGGACGTGATTCGCCAGCTGAATTCTCCGAGCCTGTTGATGGTGGAACAGAAATATTTTTGAAGTTGAGAATATCATCATCAATGACTGATGTTAAACTGCCAGTATACTCAAAAGATACTGTTGGCCAGTGTAAAAAAAGCTACAGGTATGTATTTATTGATTTTATTATAACACAGTTTTCTTATAACTAACTCACCTCTAATAGTCACTCGAAGGTGTTGATGCATGCTGTCAGCGTTGGTTTTACAGTGGTAAATTACTTGGTGATAAAGTACCCATCGATGAATGTAATATACAACAGGGCTATGTAGTGCAGGTAATTGTTAATACAGAGCATTTTAATCACGACCATAGCACAAGTATAGTAACACCAGCAATTGCAAGCTAGCGACATAGCTGCCTAGTCAAAATGTATACCTACAAACGATGGATTTTTCGAATCAGCTGCAACAATTTTAAATACAATTGTAAAAACTTTGGCGCATCTAAACCTTATGTCATATCAAAATCTGAACAGTTAAATTAATATGTCACTAAGAATGTAATAATGATGCTGCCAACAAAATCGATAACAACTTTGATTACAATCTTGAAGATTTTATAAAAATATATGAATAATTATATATGCAACTGATGATTGAAATGAGTTACAAAGTAAAATGTATAAAAAACTGTATTTAATATTAAAAAAGAAAAGAAAAAAATGTAAAAAATATACTCATTATATGATTCAGGGTTCAAACGAAGCAGCAAACAGCACATATACATGTTGCATACAATCACACTTTGCTCAAACTACCATACTGCATGAAAATAAAAATAGTTTGATATTTTTGTATAATACATGTATGCTGCAAACGGTATACTAGGTAAACGGTAGATTTATACAAATATTGCTTTACAGCTGCTGCTTCGTTTACAGAACCAATAAAAAAGAACTTTTGAAATTATTAAAATAAAGAGAAATTAGATGAAAGTAGGTGTAAATTTTTAACTAATTTTAAGTGCAGCAAATGTTTTGTTTCTTAATTTATTATTTTTTAAATATTCAATTTAATTAAGCACAAAATAGCACAAAAAAAAAAAAAGAAAAAGAAATTTATGAACTTATTTAATAGAAATTATTGTTGATTGTAAATAGAATTTGGACTGCAAGGTACATGTATATTTTCGTGCATATGCATATAAGGTATCTACATCTACTTGATATAATTTGAGATACATATAAATAGTGTACAATAAATTTTAATTCGTTAATGTGAGTGTAATTAAAGAAATGAGCTGAAAAGTGTTACAAAAATTGTCAAGAATATAAAAAAAATGTAATAAAACTACAATATGTGTAGTATAAAACCCGGTACCTTTTATAACATAATTTTTCTTTATTTTATTAAATACTTAACAGACGAGTTTTTTTATAAACTACAATTATTAGTTTAAAGGGAAGGGAAGGGGAAGTATTACTTTTTTCTAATTGTCTACATAAAAAATATGTTGTTTGTCGACAGAATTAATAGGCAAAAAAAAAAAAGAAAACAAAAAAGACGATTTGGTTTTTGTGTTCTTTATACTAAATTGAAAAAGGGGAGAATTTGAAAATGAAAATGAAATAGCAGTAGCAGAAGTAGAAGTAGAGCAGTAGCAATTTATTAAAAAGTTGGTATTATTTATAATAAATTTAAATTGAATAAATATTTGTAAATGAAGATTTGGCATGGAAAGGCAAAGGCAAAGAAAAGAGTCGTAAGAATATAAAGAAAAGAAAAGAACATCAGTATCAAGAAATTTGGAGATCATGAAACAGGTACAGAGGTACACAGGTAGAGGTATTTATTAATATTGGTGATTTTGGATTTGTGGAATCAAAAGTAGAACGAAAATTGGAAAAATAAGAAAAGTGAACGTTAAACGTTAAACGTTAAAAATGAGAAATGAAAAATGAAATGAGATTGAATAGATTAATCGAAATTGTGTTCGAAAAGTATTAACGCAGTAGCAACGAAGCGGGTTTATGGAGGAAGGAAGGGAAGAGTATGGTATGTGTAGAAATAAGCATTGTAAAATAGAGGAACCATTGGAAGAAATTTTTGATTTGTACTGTAGCAGTCGACGCGGCAAATCGAGCGCATCTTTATTAGCAGGAGATGTAGAAAAGTAAGAAAAGTAGTATGCAGTATGAATGTTGATTACTTAAATTTATAGAGGAATTGTAGAAGTTTGAAAGATGGCGGATTGTTTGTTTGATGAGAGAGGCGGCCAGGGTATTCTTGACTGTTGATCGGACAGATGAATAGGTTCTTCGTGATTAATCATGATTAACCAAAATAAAAATTTGTGTTGAAGTCAGCGTTTTTGTAAATGAGAAACAAAAAAAAAAAAAAAAAAAAAAAAAAAAAACGTCTTCAGTTTTCCTTTCTTTTTAAATTATAGTAAAATTATAAAGTACAACTACATATATTTTATAGTATGTTAACTCAAAAAGATCAGTAGTGAGGAATTTTTTCCCTCTCTTCTCACGTACATTAAGCAAACAAGTGTCTGCAGTGAGGACTTTTTTTTTTCTTACCTTCATTAAGTATACACGTATTTATTTTTTTTCTCCTTTTTTCTTACCTACATTACATTATTTTGTTTCTCATTTTACGTAAACATCACCATTAACACCTTTTGAGCTTCTATATACGACAATACACTCCTTTATAAGACGCAGACACATAACATATGTATGCCTTTCTACTCATTTCCTAATGATAAAGGGAGCTTGTCATTGAAATTCCTTTATCCTGCAAGATATTTACTTGTAATGATTTGTGGGTCGCCTGGAAATACCTTTAATAGAATATGTAAGTACTTTATTTGCAATTTCAATTATAAAATGTGCATTATTAAAAAAACAATTTTTTTTTTTTTCAAGGAGGAAGAAAAGAAGAAAAAAAAGGAGGAAGAAGAAGAGGGAGAAAAAAGGAAAAGAAGGGAAAGAGAAGAGGGAGAAAACAGGGAAAAGGAGGAGGAAAAAAAGGAAAAAAGAGGAGAAAAAGAAAAAGAGGAAGAAAAAAGGGAAAAAGAGGAAGAAAGGAAAAAAGGAGAGGGAGAAAAAGGAAAAAAGAAAGAAAGAGGAGAAAAAAGGAAAAGGAGGAAAAAAAGAGAGGGAGAAAAAAGGAAAAAGGGGAAAAGAGGAGGAAAAAAGAGGAGAGAAAAGGGAAAAGGAGGGAAAGAGGAGAGGGAGAAAAAGGAAAAAAAGGAGGAAGAAAAAAGGGAAAAAGGAGAGGGAGAAAGGGAAAAATGGAGGAAAAAAGAAAGAAAGAGGAGAAAAAGGGGGAAAGGAGGAAAAAAGGAGAGGGAGAAAAAGGAGGAAAAAAAAGAAAGAAAGAAAGAAAGAAAGAGAAGAAAAAAGGGAAAAAGGAGAGGGAAAAAAAGGAAAAAAAGGAGGAAGAAAAGGAAAAAAGAAAGGGAGAAAAAAGAGGGAGGGGGAAGGAAAGGGAGGAGAAAAAAAGAAAAGGAGAAGAAAAAGGAGAGGAGGAATGAAAGGGGGGGAGGGGGAAGGGGGAAGGAGAGGAGAAAGAAGAGAAAAGGAGAGAAGGAAGGAAAGGAGAGAAAGAAAGGGGGGGGGAGAGGAAGGAAAAAGAGGAAGGGGGAAAGAGAGGGGGAGGAGAAAAATAAGAAAAGGAGGAGAAAAAAGGAGAGGAGAAAAGGAAAAAAAAAGGAAAAGAGAAAAAGGAGGGAAAAGGAGGAAGAAAAAGAGAAAAAAGGAGAAAAAAAAGAAAAGGAGGAAAGAAAGAAGAGGAAAAAAGAGGAGAAAAGAAAGAGGAGGAAAAAGGGAGAGGGGAGGAAAAAAGGAGAAAAAAGGGGGAAAGGAGAGGGGAGAAGGAAAAAGAGGAGGGAAAAGGAGAGGGGAGGGAAAAAAGGAGGGGGAAGGAGAGGGGAGGGAAAAAGGGAGAGGGGGAGGAAAGGGGAGGAGAAAAAGGGGGAGAGGGGGGAGGGAAAAAAAGGGGGAAGGAGAGGGGGAAGGAAAGGGGAGGGGAAAAAAGGGGGAGGGGGAAGAGAGGGGAGGACAAAAAGGGGAGGGGGAAGAAAAGGGGAGAAAAAAGGAAGAGGGGGAAGGGGAGAGGGAAGGAAAAGGGAAGGAGAGGGGAGGGAAAAGGGGGCTGTGCCATGGTACAATAATACAAGGCACTGCCACTGCTAGTTTCTATGCCAGCGTTTCAAGGGAAAAGGTCGTTCATGTTCGACTGCCGACGGCAAAACACAATTTTTTTATTTTTTTTATTTTAATTTTTTAAATTTTTTATTTTATTTATTTTTTATTTTATTCTTTTTTTTTTTTTATCGTATTTCAGCTTATTATTATTTTTTTTTTAATTTTAATAATGTATATACATATATAAAATAATTTTACATTTTGTATTAAAAGTATATGTGTTTGTTTTCATATAAAAGCAATTAAACTTTTGTTTTGCTTTGTTTTCTTTCGAATAACAGTAAAGTGTTACAGAGTTATAAAATAACGCACACTTACAATTGAAACTGTTATCTCGCGCCGTTAAAAATAATTCAGTTTGAATTTAAATATGATTTGCAGTATTGGTAAATGCATTAAGGGTTAAAAAAAACGCAACACTGCATACAATTTAAAATCTTGTTCTGAGCCGTTAAAAGATTTCCAATTGGAATTAAACGAGCCTCAATAAAATGTAAAATCAATTAAGATTTGCAGTATTAGTCAATAAATTTACGTAGAAAGAAAAACGCAACAAAAAGCTTATTGTTACAGATTTAAATTTAACGATTATTCTTGATCGAATTTTGTTTCTTTTCTATCATTCCTGCCATTCGTTACTATTTCTTATGTATGTAAATATAAATGTGTATGCAACTGGACGTTTGAAAATAAAGTTGCGTATGTTTGTGTGCGTGCGATTGCGGGCGCCATTAAAAATGAAAACAAAATTTGTGTATGTATGTGTTTGTGTGTATGTGATTGCCGGCGCCATAGCAATTTTTTTCTTTGCTTTTCTATCATTCCTGCCATTAGTGCGTGCATCATATGAACATAAACACAAACTTATTGTACGATTTATTGTACTATAGTAGAGTTAGCGCGGCTGCGTCTGCTTGTGCAGTTTTTTTTTTTTTGCTTTGTTTGTTTGTAGACATTTCAAAATAAAGCCGTGTTTATGTGTGGGTGTGCGATTGCGGCACCATAGCAAATCAAATTGATCGAATTTTTTGTCCTTTTCTACCATAAATAAAGCTACGTCTGTTTGTATGCGATTGCTACTGTAGCAAATAAGAATTGATCGATTTTCTTTCCTTTTCGCTATTATTTATTATGTACTGCCTGCAGCGTTTAAGTGTACGTATGCAATTGGGCATTTGAAAATAAAGCCGTGTTTGTGTGTGAGCTCGATTGCAGCACAATAGCCAATAAAAATTGTTTGTTTTTTTATCTTCTATCATTCCTGCCATTAGTGAGTTGATCATATCTCCGAATGTTAGCTCGACTAAGCTAATTACAAGATGCACAGACAATACAGCAGCGCTTGGTTATTTTAATTAAGCGTGTAAATGGGATTGATCGCCATTGTTTAATAGTAAAATATGTAAGTAATTGATAACAACCATTACATGTTTGATGTATATTTACCAAAGCATCATTTTATTTATGAAAAGGAAGAATAATACCCAAAAAAAAAATGAAGAAAAATAAGACGAAAAATAGAAGAAAATAAGAGGGAGAAGGAGAAAGAAGGGAAGAAGGGGAGGAAAAAAGAACAAGAAAAAGAGAAAAAGGAGAGGGAGAAAAAGAGGAAAAAAGGGAAAAAGAGGAGGAAAAAAAAAAAGAAGAAAAAAAGGAGGAGTAAAAAGGAAAAGGAAGGAAAAAAGGAGAAGGAAAAAGAAAAAGAAAAAAAAGGGAAAAAGAGGAGGAAAAAAAGGAAAAAGAGAAGGAAAAAAAAAGAAAAAAAGGAGAAAAAAGGAAAAGAAGGAGAGAAAAAAAAAGGAAAAAGAGGAGGAAAAAAGGAAAAAGAGGAGGAAAAAAGGGAAAATTGAGGGAGAGGGAGAAAAGGGGGAAAAGGAGGAGAAAAAAGGAAAAGGAAGGAAAAAGAAGAAGGAAAAAGAAAAAAAAAAGAGGAAAAGAGAAGGAAAAAAAAAAAAAAGGAGAAAAAAGGAAAAGGAGGGGAAAAAAAGAAGAGAAAAAAAGGAAAAAAGGAAAAAGAAGAGGAAAAAAAGGGGGAAAAAGAGGAGAAAAAGGAAAAAGAGGGAGAAAAAAAGGAAAAAGAGGAGGAAAAAAAGAGGAAGAAGAGAAAAAAAGGAGAGGGAGAAAAAGGAAAAAAGGAGGAAAAAAAAAAAGAAAAAAAGAGGAAAAAAAAGAGGAAAAAAAGGGAAAAGAGGAGGAAAAGAAAAAGAGGAAGAAAAGAAAAAAGGAGAGGGAGAAAAAGGAAAAAAGGAGGAAAAAAAAGAAAGAAAGAGGAGAAAAAAAGGAAAAGGAGGAAAAAAAGAGAGGGAGAAAAAAAGGAAAAAGGGGAAAGAGGGAGGAAAAAAAGAGGAGAGAAAAGGGAAAAGGAGAGGAAAAAAAGGGGGGAAAAAAGAGGAGAAAAAAAGGGAAAAGGAGGGAAAGAGGAGAGGGAGAAAAAGGAAAAAAGGAGGAAGAAAAAAAGGAAAAGGAGAGGGAGAAAGGGAAAAAAAGGAGGAAAAAAAGAAAGAAAGAGGAGAAAAAAAGGGGAAAGGAGGAAAAAGGAGAGGGAGAAAAAGGAGGAAAAAAGAAAGAAAGAAAGAAAGAGAAGAAAAAAAGGAAAAAGGAGAGGGAAAAAAGGAAAAAAAAAGGAGGAAGAAAAGGAAAAAAGAAAGGGAGAAAAAAAGAGGGAGGGGGAAGGAAAGGAGGAGGAAAAAAAGAAAAGGAGAAGAAAAAGGAGAGGAGGAAGGAAAGGGGGGAGGGGGAAGGAGAGGAGAAAGAAGAGAAAAGGAGAGAAGGAAGGAAAGGAGAGAAAGAAAGGGGGGGGGGAGAGGAAGGGAAAAAAGAGGAAGGGGGGAAAGAGAGGGGAGGAGAAAAAATAAGAAAAGGAGGAGAAAAAAGGAGAGGAGAAAAGGAAAAAAAAGGAAAAGAGAAAAAAGGAGGGAAAAGGAGGAAGAAAAAAGAAAAAAGGAGAAAAAAAGAAAAGGAGGAAAGAAAGAAGAGGAAAAAAGAGGAGAAAAGAAAGAGGAGGAAAAAGGGAGAGGGGGAGGAAAAAAGGAGAAAAAAAGGGGGAAAGGAGAGGGGAGAAGAAAAAGAGGAGGGAAAAGGAGGGGGAGGAAAAAAGGGAGAGGGGGAGGGAAAAAGGGAGAGGGGGAGGAAAGGGGGAGGAGAAAAAGGGGGAGAGGGGGGAGGAAAAAAGGGGGAAGGAGAGGGGGGAAGGAAAGGGGAGGGGAAAAAAGGGGAGGGGGAAGAGAGGGGAGGAAAAAGGGGAGGGGGAAGAAAAGGGGAGAAAAAAGGAAGAGGGGGAAGGGGAGAGGGAAGGAGAAGGGAAGGAGAGGGGAGGAAAAAGGGGCTGTGCCATGGTACAATAATACAAGGCACTGCCACTGCTAGTTTCTATGCCAGCGTTTCAAGGGAAAAGGTCGTTCATGTTCGACTGCCGACGGCAAAACACAATTTTTTTTTTTTTTTATTTTAATTTTTTAAATTTTTTATTTTATTTATTTTTTATTTTATTCTTTTTTTTTTTTATCGTATTTCAGCTTATTATTTTTTTTTAATTTTAATAATGTATATACATATATAAAATAATTTTACATTTTGTATTAAAAGTATATGTGTTTGTTTTCATATAAAAGCAACTAAACTTTTGTTTTGCTTTGTTTTTCTTTCGAATAACAGTAAAGTGTTACAGAGTTATAAAATAACGCACACTTACAATTGAAACTGTTATCTCGCGCCGTTAAAAATAATTCAGTTTAAATTTAAATATGATTTGCAGTATTGGTAAATGCATTAAGGCTTAAAAAAACGCAACACTGCATACAATTTAAAATCTTGTTCTGAGCCGTTAAAAGAATTCCAATTGGAATTTAACGAGCCTCAATAAAATGTAAAATCAATTAAGATTTGCAGTATTAGTCAATGCATTTACGTAGAAAGAAAAACGCAACAAAAAGCTGATTGTTACAGATTTAAATTTAACGATTATTCTTGATCGAATTTTGTTTCTTTTCTATCATTCCTGCCATTCGTTATTACTTCTTATGTATGTAAATGTAAATGTGTATGCAACTGGACTTTGAAAATAAAGTTGCGTATGTTTGTGTGCGATTGCGGGCGCCATTAAAAATGAAAAGAAAATTTGTGCATGTGTCTGTTTGTGTGTATGGAATTGCCGGCGCCATAGCAATTTTTTTCTTTGCTTTTCTATCATTCCTGCCATTAGTGCGTGGATCATATAAACATACACACAAACTCATTGTACAATTTCATGTACTATAGCAGAGTTGGCGCGGCTGCGTCTGCTTGTGCAGTTTTTTTTTTTTTTTTGCTTTGTTTGTTTGTAGACATTTCAAAATAAAGCCGTGTTTATGTGTGGGTGTGCGATTGCGGCACCATAGCAAATCAGAATTGATCGAATTTTTGTCCTTTTCTACCATAAATAAAGCTACGTCTGTTTGTATGCGATTGCTACTGTAGCAAATAAGAATTGATCGATTTTCTTTCCTTTTCGCTATTATTTATTATGTACTGCCTGCAGCGTTTAAGTGTACGTATGCAATTGGGCATTTGAAAATAAAGCCGTGTTTGTGTGTGAGCTCGATTGCAGCACAATAGCCAATAAAAATTGTTTGTTTTTTTATCTTCTATCATTCCTGCCATTAGTGAGTTGATCATATCTCCGAATGTTAGCTCGACTAAGCTAATTACAAGATGCACAGACAATACAGCAGCGCTTGGTTATTTTAATTAAGCGTGTAAATGGGATTGATCGCCATTGTTTAATAGTAAAATATGTAAGTAATTGATAACAACCATTACATGTTTGATGTATATTTACCAAAGCATCATTTTATTTATGAAAAGGAAGAATAATACCCAGAAAAAAAATGAAGAAAAATAAGACGAAAAATAGAAGAAAATAAGAGGGAGAAGGAGAAAGAAGGGAAGAAGGAGGGAAAAAAAGAACAAGAAAAAGAGAAAAGGAGAGGGAGAAAAAAGGAGAAAAAGGGAAAAAGAGGAAAAAAGAAAAAAAAGGAGGAGTAAAAAGGAAAAGGAAGGAAAAAAGGAGAATGAAAAAAGAAAAAAAAGGGGAAAAAGAGGAGGAAAAAAAGGGAAAAAAGAGGGAAAAAGAAAAAGAAAAAAAGGAGAAAAAAGGAAAAGAAGGAGAGAAAAAAAGGGGAAAAAGAGGAGGGAAAAAAGGGAAAAAGAGGAGGAGGAAAAAAGGAAAAATTGAGGGAGAGGGAGAAAAGGGGGAAAAAGAGGAGAAAAAAGGAAAAGGAAGGAAAAAAGAAGAAGGAAAAAAAAAGAGAAAAAGGGGAAAAGAGAAGGAAAAAAAAAAGGGAAAAAGGAGAAAAAAGGAAAAGGAGGGGGAAAAAAAGAAGAGAAAAAAAAGGAAAAAAGGAAAAGAAGAGGAAAAAAAGGGGGGAAAAAGAGGAGAAAAAGGAAAAAGAGGGAGAAAAAAAAGGAAAAAGAGGAGGAAAAAAAGAGGAAGAAGAAGAAAAAAGGAGAGGGAGAAAAAGGAAAAAAGGAGGAAAAAAAGAAAAAAAGAAAAGAGAAAAAAAGAGGAAAAAAAGGAAAAGAGGAGGAAAAAAGAGGAAGAAAAAGAAAAAGGAGAGGGAGAAAAAGGAAAAAAGGAGGAAAAAAAGAAAGAAAGAGGAGAAAAAAGGAAAAGGAAGAAAAAAAGAGAGGGAGAAAAAAAGGGGAAAAGGGGGAAAAGAGGAGGAAAAAAGAGGAGAGAAAAGGAAAAGGAGAGGAAAAAAAGGGGGGAAAAAGAGGAGAAAAAAAGGGAAAAGGAGGGAAAGAGGAGAGGGAGAAAAAGGAAAAAAAGGAGGAAGAAAAAAAGGGAAAAAGGAGAGGGAGAAAGGGGAAAAAGGAGGAAAAAAAGAAAGAAAGAGGAGAAAAAGGGGAAAGGGGGAGAGAAAAAGGAGAGGGAGAAAAAGGAGGAAAAAAAAGAAAGAAAGAAAGAAAGAGAAGAAAAAAGGGAAAAGAGGAGAGGGAAAAAGGAAAAAAAAGGAGGAAGAAAAGGAAAAAAGAAAGGGAGAAAAAAGAGGGAGGGAGGCAAGGAAAGGAGGAGAAAAGTGAGAAAAGGGAAGAAAAAGGAAGGAGGATGAAAGGGGGGAGGGGGGGAGGAGGAGAAAGAGAGAGAAAGGGGAGAAGGAAGGAAAGGGAGAGAAAAAGAAAGGGGGAGGGAGAGGAAGGAAAAAAGAGGAAGGGGGAAAGAGAGGGGAGGAGAAAAATAAGAAAAGGAGGAGAAAAAGGAGAGGAGAAAAGGAAAAAAAAGGAAGAAAAAAAGGAGGGAAAAGGAGGGAGAAAAAAAGAAAAAAGGAGAGAAAAAAGAAAAGGAGGAAAGAAAGAAGAGGAAAAAGAGGAGAAAAGAAAGAGGAAAAAAGGGAGAGGGGGAGGAAAAAGGAGAGGAGAAGAAAAGGAGGGGGGAAAAGGAGAGGAGGAAAAAGGGGGAGAGGGGAGGGAAAAGGGGGGGGGGGGAAGGAGAAGGAGGGGAAGAAAGGGGAGGGGAAAAAGGAGGAGGGGAGGAAAAAGGGGAGGGGGAAGAAAAGGGGAGAAAAAAGGAAGAGGGGGAAGGGGAGAGGGAAGGAGAAGGGAAGGAGAGGGAGGAAAGGGGAGGGAGGGGGTGTGCCATGGTACAATAATACAAGGCACTGCCACTGCTAGTTTCTATGCCAGCGTTTCAAGGGAAAAGGTCGTTCATGTTCGACTGCCGACGGCAAAACACAATTTTTTATTTTTTTATTTTAATTTTTTAAATTTTTTATTTTATTTATTTTTTATTTTATTCTTTTTTTTTTTTATCGTATTTCAGCTTATTATTTTTTTTTAATTTTAATAATGTATATACATATATAAAATAATTTTACATTTTGTATTAAAAGTATATGTGTTTGTTTTCATATAAAAGCAACTAAACTTTTGTTTTGCTTTGTTTTCTTTCGAATAACAGTAAAGTGTTACAGAGTTATAAAATAACGCACACTTACAATTGAAACTGTTATCTCGCGCCGTTAAAAATAATTCAGTTTGAATTTAAATATGATTTGCAGTATTGGTAAATGCATTAAGGGTTAAAAAAAACGCAACACTGCATACAATTTAAAATCTTGTTCTGAGCCGTTAAAAGAATTCCAATTGGAATTTAACGAGCCTCAATAAAATGTAAAATCAATTAAGATTTGCAGTATTAGTCAATGCATTTACGTAGAAAGAAAAACGCAACAAAAAGCTGATTGTTACAGATTTAAATTTAACGATTATTCTTGATCGAATTTTGTTTCTTTTCTATCATTCCTGCCATTCGTTACTATTTCTTATGTATGTAAATATAAATGTGTATGCAACTGGACGTTTGAAAATAAAGTTGCGTATGTTTGTGTGCGTGCGATTGCGGGCGCCATTAAAAATTAAAACAAAATTTGTGTATGTATGTGTTTGTGTGTATGGAATTGCCGGCGCCATAGCAATTTTTTTCTTTGCTTTTCTATCATTCCTGCCATTAGTGCGTGCATCATATGAACATAAACACAAACTTATTGTACGATTTATTGTACTATTGTAGAGCTGGCGCGGCTGCGTCTGCTTGTGCAGTTTTTTTTTTTTTGCTTTGTTTGTTTGTAGACATTTCAAAATAAAGCCGTGTTTATGTGTGGGTGTGCGATTGCGGCATCATAGCAATTGATCGAATTTTTTGTCCTTTTCTACCATAAATAAAGCTACGTCTGTTTGTATGCGATTGCTACTGTAGCAAATAAGAATTGATCGATTTTCTTTCCTTTTCGCTATTATTTGTTATGTACTGCCTGCAGCGTTTAAGTGTACGTATGCAATTGGGCATTTGAAAATAAAGCCGTGTTTGTGTGTGAGCTCGATTGCAGCACAATAGCCAATAAAAATTGTTTGTTTTTTTATCTTCTATCATTCCTGCCATTAGTGAGTTGATCATATCTCCGAATGTTAGCTCGACTAAGCTAATTACAAGATGCACAGACAATACAGTAGCGCTTGGTTATTTTGATTAAGCGTGTAAATGGGATTGATCGCTCTTGTTAAATAGTAAAATATGAAAGTAATTGATAACAACCATTACATGTTTGATGCATATTTACCAAAGCATCATTTTTTTTATTTATCTTGAAAAGATATAGTCATTTGAAAAAAATGAAGAAACATAAGTCAAAAAAAGGAAGAAAATAAGACGGAGAAGGAGAATGAAGGAAGAATACGACGAAAAAAAGAACAAGAAAAAGAGGGAAAAGGAGAGGGAAAAAGAGGAAAAAGGAGAAAAGAGGAAAAAAAAGAAAAAAAGGAGGAGTAAAAAGGAAAAGGAAGGAAAAAGGAGAAGGAAAAAAGAGAAAAAAAAGGGAAAAGAGGAAGAAAAAAAAGGAAAAAGAGGAAAGAAAAGAAAGAAAAAGGAAAAAAGAGGAGGAAAAAGGAAAAGAAGGAGAGAAAAAGGAAAAAGAGGGGAAAAAAAGGGAAAAAGAGGAGGAAAAAAAGGAAAAAACTGAGGGAGGGGGAAAAAGGGGGAAAAAGAGGAGGAAAAAAGGAGAAAGGAAGGAAAAAGAGAGAAGGAGAAAAAAGAAAAAAAAAAGGGGAAAAGAGAAGGGAAAAAAAGAAAAAGGAGAAAAAGGAAAAGGAGGGGAAAAAGAAGAGAAAAAAGGGAAAGGGAAAAAGGAAAAAAAGAGGAAAAAAGGGGGAAAAAGAGGAGAAAAAGGGGAAAAGAGGAGGGAAAAGAAAAAGAGGAAGAAAAAAGAGGAAGAAGATGAAAAAAAGGAGAGGGAGAAAAAGGGAAAAAAGGAGGAAATAGGGAAAAAAGAGGCAAAAAAAAAAGGAGAGGAAAAAAAGGAAAAGAGGAGGAAAAAAAGAGGAAGAAAAAGGAAAAGGAGGGAGAAAAGGAAAAAAAAGGAGGGAAAAAAGAAAGAAAGAGGAGAAAAGGGAAAAAAGGAAAAGGAGGAAAAAAGAGAGGGAGAAAAAAAGGAAAAAGGGGAAAAGGAGGAAAGGAAAAAGAGGAGAGAAAAGGGAAAAGGAGAGGAAAAAGGGGGGGGAAAAAGAGGAGAAAAAAGGGAAAAGGAGGGAAAGAGGAGAGGGAGAAAAAGGAAAAAAAGGAGGAAGAAAAAAGGGAAAAGGAGAGGGAGAAAGGGAAAAAAGGAGGGGGGAAAAAGAAAGAAAGAGGAGAAAAAAGGGGAAAGGAGGAAAAAGGAGAGGGAGAAAAGGAGGAAAAAAGAAAGAAAGAAAGAAAGAGAAGAAAAAAAGGAAAAAAGGAGAGGGAAAAAAAGAAAAAAAGGAGGATAGAAAAGGGAAAAAGAAAGGGAGAAAAAAGAGGGAGGGGGGAAGGAAAGGAGGAGAAAAAAAGAAAAGGAGAAGAAAAAGGAGAGGAGGAAGGAAAGGGGGAGGGGGAAGGAGAGGAGAAAGAAGAGAAAAAGGCGAGAAGGAAGGAAAGGAGAGAAAGAAAGGGGAGGGGAGAGGAAGGAAAAAAAGAGGAAGGGGGAAAGAGAGGGAGGAGAAAAATAAGAAAAGGAGGAGAAAAAGGAGAGGGAGAAAAAGGAAAAAAGGGAAAAGAGAAAAAGGAGGGAAAAGGAGGAAGAAAAAAAGAAAAAGGAGAAAAAAAGAAAAGGAGGAAAGAAAGAAGAGGAAAAAAGAGGAGAAAAGAAAGAGGAGGAAAAAAAGGAGGGGAGGAAAGGGAAAAAAAGAGGAAAGGAGAGGGGAGTAGAAAAAGAGGAGGGAAAAGGAGAGGGAGGAAAAAAAGGAGAGGAGAGGGGAAAAAGAGGAGAGGGGGAGGAAAGGGAGGAGAAAAAAAGGGGAGAGGGCGGGAGGAAAAGGGGGAAGGAGGGGGAAGGGAGGAGGGGGAAAAAAGGGGAGGGGGAAGAGGGGAGGAAAAAGGGGGAGGGGGAAGAAAAGGGAAAAAAAGGAAGAGGGAAGGGGAGGGAAGG
Source organism: Leucophenga varia (assembly GCA_018903435.1). Classification (NCBI taxonomy): domain Eukaryota; kingdom Metazoa; phylum Arthropoda; class Insecta; order Diptera; family Drosophilidae; genus Leucophenga; species Leucophenga varia. The sequence continues at coordinate 2,038,345 of JAEIFJ010001427.1, forward strand.
AGAAGGGAAGGAGAGGGAGGAAAAAAGGGGCTGTGCCATGGTACACAATACAAGGCACTGCCACTGCTAGTTTCTATGCCAGCGTTTCAAGGGAAAAGGTCGTTCATGTTCGACTGCCGACGGCAAAACACAATTTTTTTATTTTTTTATTTTAATTTTTAAATTTTTTATTTTATTTATTTTTTTATTTTATTCTTTTTTTTTTTTTATCGTATTTCAGCTTATTATTTTTTTTTTAATTTTAATAATGTATATACATATATAAAATAATTTTACATTTTGTATTAAAAGTATATGTGTTTGTTTTCATATAAAAGCACCTAAACTTTTGTTTTGCTTTGTTTTCTTTCGAATAACAGTAAAGTGTTACAGAGTTATAAAATAACGCACACTTACAATTGAAACTGTTATCTCGCGCCGTTAAAAATAATTCAGTTTAAATTTAAATATGATTTGCAGTATTGGTAAATGCATTAAGGCTTAAAAACGCAACACTGCATACAATTTAAAATCTTGTTCTGAGCCGTTAAAAGAATTCCAATTGGAATTTAACGAGCCTCAATAAAATGTAAAATCAATTAAGATTTGCAGTATTAGTCAATGCATTTACGTAGAAAGAAAAACGCAACAAAAAAAGCTGATTGTTACAGATTTAAATTTAACGATTATTCTTGATCGAATTTTGTTTCTTTTCTATCATTCCTGCCATTCGTTATTACTTCTTATGTATGTAAATGTAAATGTGTATGCAACTGGACTTTGAAAATAAAGTTGCGTATGTTTGTGTGCGATTGCGGGCCATTAAAAATGAAAAGAAAATTTGTGCATGTGTCTGTTTGTGTGTATGGAATTGCCGGCGCCATAGCAATTTTTTTCTTTGCTTTTCTATCATTCCTGCCATTAGTGCGTGGATCATATAAACATACACACAAACTCATTGTACAATTTCATGTACTATAGCAGAGTTGCGCTGGCTGCGTCTGCTTGTGCAGTTTTTTTTTTTTGCTTTGTTTGTTTGTAGACATTTCAAAATAAAGCCGTGTTTATGTGTGGGTGTGCGATTGCGGCACCATAGCAAATCAGAATTGATCGAATTTTTGTCCTTTTCTACCATAAATAAAGCTACGTCTGTTTGTATGCGATTGCTACTGTAGCAAATAAGAATTGATCGATTTTCTTTCCTTTTCGCTATTATTTATTATGTACTGCCTGCAGCGTTTAAGTGTACGTATGCAATTGGGCATTTGAAAATAAAGCCGTGTTTGTGTGTGAGCTCGATTGCAGCACAATAGCCAATAAAAATTGTTTGTTTTTTTATCTTCTATCATTCCTGCCATTAGTGAGTTGATCATATCTCCGAATGTTAGCTCGACTAAGCTAATTACAAGATGCACAGACAATACAGCAGCGCTTGGTTATTTTAATTAAGCGTGTAAATGGGATTGATCGCCATTGTTTAATAGTAAAATATGTAAGTAATTGATAACAACCATTACATGTTTGATGTATATTTACCAAAGCATCATTTTATTTATGAAAAAGGAAGAATAATACCCAGAAAAAAATGAAGAAAATAAGACAGAAAAATAGAAGAAAATATAAGAGGGAGAAGGGAGAAAGAAGGAAGACAGGAGGGGGGGAAAAAGAACAAGAAAAAGAGAGAGGAAAAGGAGAAAAAGGGGGAAAAGGGAGAAAGAAGGAAGAAAAAGGAAAAAAAAGAAAGAGGAGAGAAAAAAGGAAAAGGAAGGACAAAAAGGAATGAAAAAGAAAAAAAGGGAAAAAGGAGGAAAAAGGAAAAAGAGGAGAAAAGAAGAGAAAAAAAAAAGGAGAAAAAGGAAAAGAAAAGAGGAGAAAAAGGAGGAAAAGAGGAGGAAAAAAGGAAAAAGAGAGGAGGAAAAAGGGAAAATTGAGGGAGAGGGAGAAAAAGTGGAAAAAAGGGATGAAAAAAGAAAAGAAAAGGAAGGAAAAAGAAGAAGGAAAAAAAAAAAAAAAAGGGAAAAGAGAAGGAAAAAAAAAAAAAAGAAAAAGAGGAGAAAAAGGAAAAGGAGGGGAAAAAAGAAGGAGAAAAAAAGGAAAAAAGGGAAAAAGAAAAGGAAAAAGGGGAAAAAGAGGAGAAAAGGAAAAGATTGTTGGAGAAAAAGGAAAAAGAGGAGGAAAAAAGAGGAAGAAGAAGAAAAAGGAGAGGGAGAAAAGGAAAAAAAGGAGGAAAAAAAGGAGAAAAAAGAGGGAAAAAAAAGAGGAAAAAGGAAAAGAGGAGAAAAAAAGAGGAAGAAAAAGAAAAAGGGAGGGAGAAAAGGAAAAAAGGAGGAAAAAAAGAAAGAAAGAGGAGAAAAAGGGAAAAGGAGGAAAAAAGAGAGGGAGAAAAAAAGGAAAAAGGGGGAAAAGAGGAGGAAAAAAAAAAGAGGAGAAAAGGGAAAAGGAGAGGAAAAAAGGGGGGAAAAAAAAAAGGAAAAGGAGGGGAGAGAAGAGGAGAAAAAGGAAAAAGGAGGAAGGAAAAGAAAAGGGAAAAAGGAGGGAGAAGAGGGAAAAAGGAGGAAAAAAAGAAAGAAAGAGGAGAAAAAAGGGGAAAGGAGGAAAAAAAGGAGAGGGAGAAAAAGGAGGAAAAAAGAAAGAAAGAAAGAAAGAGAAGAAAAAAGGGAAAAAGGAGGAGGGAAAAGGAAAAAAAAGGAGGAAGAAAAGGAAAAAAAGGAGAAAAAAAGAGGGAGGGAAGGAAAGGAGGAGAAAAAGAAAAGGAGAAGAAAAAGGGGAGGAAGGAAAGGGGGAGGGGGAAGGAGAGGAGAAAAAAGGGAAGGAAGGAAAGGGGAGAAAGGAAAGGGAGGGGAGAGAAGGAAAAAAAGAGGAAGGGAGAAAGAGAGGGAGGAGAAAAATAAGAAAAGGAGGGAGAAAAAGGAGAGGAGAAAAGGAAAAAAAGGAAAAGGAAAAAGGAAAAAGGAGGGAAAAGGAGGAAGAAAAAAAAGAAAAAAAAGGAGGAAAAAAGAAAAGGAAAGGGGGAAAGAAAGAAGAGGAAAAAGAGGAAAAGAAAGAGGGGAAAAAAAGGGAGAGGGGAGGAAAAAAAGGAGAAAAAAAGGGGGAATGGAGAGGAGAAGAAAAAAAGAGGAGGGAAAAGGCGAGGGGAGGGAAAAAGGAGAGGAGGGAAAAGGGGAGAGGGGGAGGAAAGGAGGAGGAAAAGGGGAGAGGGGAGGAAAAAAGGGGGAAGGAGAGGGGGAAGGAAAGGGGAGGGGCAAAAGGAGGGGGGAGAGGAGGGGAGGGGAAAAGGGGAGGGGGAAGAAAAGGAGAAAAAGGAAGAGGGGGAAGGGGGAGGGAAGGAGAAGGAAGGAGAGGGGAGGAAAAGAGGGGGCTGTGCCATCACAAGGCCACTGCTAGTTTCTATGCCAAAGTTCAAGGAAAAGGTCGTTCATGTTCGACTGCCGACGGCAAAACACAATTTTTTTATTTTTTATCTTAATTTTTTAAATTTTTTATTTTATTTATTTTTTATTTTATTCTTTTTTTTTTTTTATCGTATTTCAGCTTATTATTTTTTTTTAATTTTAATAATGTATATACATATATAAAATTTCTTACAACATTTTGTATTAAAAGTATATGTGTTTGGTTTCACATAAAAGCAACTAAACTTTGCTTTTGCTTTGTTTTCTTTCGAACCAACAGTAAAGTGTAACAGATAAAATAACGCAGGTCACTTACAATTGTGAAACTGTTATCCTCAGCAGTTAAAAATAATTCAGTTTAAATTTAAATATGATTTGCAGTATTGGTAAATGCATTAAGGGCTTAAAAAAAACGCAACACTGCATACAATTTAAATCTTGTTCTTGAGCCGTTAAAAGAATTCCAATTGGAATTTAACGAGCCTCAATAAAATGTAAAATCAATTAAGATTTGCAGTATTAGTCAATGCATTTACGTAGAAAGTAGAAAACGCAACAAAAAGCTGATTGTTACAGATTTAAATTTAATGATTATTCTTGATCGAATTTTGTTTCTTTTCTATCATTCCTGCCATTCGTTATTACTTCTTATGTATGTAAATGTAAATGTGTATGCAACTGGACTTTGAAAATAAAGTTGCGTATGTTTGTGTGCTGATTGTTGGCGCCATTAAAAATTAAAAGAAAAGTGTTGTGTATGTTTGTGTGTATGTGAATTGCCGGCGCCATAGCAATTTTTTTCTTTGCTTTTCTATCATTCCCCTGCCATTAGTGCGTGGATCATATAAACATACACACAAACTCATTGTACAATTTCATGTACTATTGCAGAGGCTGCGTCTGCTTGTGCTGTACTTTTTTTTTTTTTTTTGCTTTGTTTGTTTGTAGACATTTCAAAATAAAGCCGTGTTTATGTGTGGGTGTGCGATTGCGGCACCATAGCAAATCAGAATTGATCGAATTTTTGTCCTTTCTACCATAAATAAAGCTACGTCTGTTTGTATGTGATTGCTACTGTAGCAAATAAGAATTGATCGATTTTCTTTCCTTTTCGCTATTATTTATTATGTACTGCCTGCAGCGTTTAAGTGTACGTATGCAATTAGGCATTTGAAAATAAAGCCGTGTTTATGTGTGTGAGCTCGATTGCAGCACAATAGCCAATAAAATTGTTTGTTTTTTTATCTTCTATCATTCCTGCCATTAGTGAGTTGATCATATCTCCGAATGTTAGCTCGACTAAGCTAATTACAAGATGCACAGACAATACAGCAGCGCTTGGTTATTTTAATTAAGCGTTTAAATGGGATTGATCGCCATTGTTTAATAGTCAAAAATATGTAAGTCATTGATAACAACCATTACATGTTTGATGTATATTTACCAAAGCATCATTTTATTTATGAAAAGGAAGAGTAATACCCAGAGGGCCGAAAAAAATGAAAGAAAAATAAGACGAAAAAAGAAGAAAATAAGAGGGAGAAGGAGAAAGAAGGGAAGAAGAAGGGGAAAAAGAAAAGAGAAAGAGAGAAAAGAAAAGGATGAAAAGGAAAAAGAGGAAAAAAGAAAAAAAAAGGAGGAGTAAAGGAAAAGGAAGGAAAAAAAGGAGAATGATAGAAAAAAAGAAAAAAAGGAAGGAAAAAGGAAAAAGAGAAGGAAAAAAGAAAGAAAGGAGAAAAGAGAGAAGGAGAGAAAAAAAGAGGAAGAAAGAGGAGGAAAGAAAAAGATGAGGGAGGGAGAAGGGCGGAAAAGGAGAAAGAGGGAAAAGGATTTAGGAAAAAGAAGAGGAAAAAAAAAAAGAAAGGAGAAAAAAAAGAAAAAGGAAAAAAATAAAAAAAAAGGAGAAAAAGGAAAAAGGGGAAAAGAAAGAAGGAAAAAAAGGAAAAGAGGAAGAAAAAAGAAGAGGGGGGAAAAGAGGTGAAAAGGAAAGAGGGAAAAAGGAGAAAAAGAGAAAAAGAGGAAGAAGAAGAAAAGGATAGGGAGGAAAAGGAAAAAGGATGAAAAAAAAAGAAAAAGAGGAAAAAAAAAAATAGGAAAAAAGGGAAAAGAAGGAGAAAAAAGAGGAAAAGAAGAAGAAAAGGAGAGGGAGAAAAGGAAAAAAAGGAGAAAAAGGAAAAGAAAGAGGAGAAAAAGGAAAAGGAGGAAAAAAAGATAAAAAGGAAGGGGAAAAGAGGATAGAAAAGGAGTGAAAGGAAAAGGAGAGGAAAAAGAGGGAAAAGAGAGAAAAAAAGGGAAAAAGAGGGAAAGAGAAAAGGGAAAAAGGAAAAAGAGAAGGAAAAAAAGGAAAAGAATTGAGGAAAATGAGAAAGGGGAAAGAGGAAAGGAAGGAGGAAAAGAGAAGAAGATAGGGAAGAATAAAAAGAAAAAAGGGAAAGAGGATGAAAAAGAAAAGAAGGAGGGAGAAAAATAGGAGGAAAAAGAAGGAAGAAAGAAAGAAAAAAGAGAAGAAAAAAAGGAAAAAAGGGAAAAGAGAGGGAAAAAGATAAAAAAAATGATAAAAAGAAAAGGAAAAAGAAGAAGAGAAAAAAAGAAAGGAGAGGGGAAAAGAAGAAAAGGAGGAAGAAAAAAAGAGAAAAGAGAAGAAAAAGGAGAGGAGAAAGGAAAAGGAAAAAGAGGAAAAGAAAGGAGAAAGAAGAGAAAAGAAGAGAAGAATTTGTAGAAATGAGAGAAAGAAAGGGTAGGGAAAAGATAGTTTGAGAAAAGAGGATGGGGGAAAGAAAGAGGCGATGAAAAAAAAAAGGAAAGGAGGAGTAAAAGTGATGAGAAAAGGAAAAGATGGAAAAGAGAAAGAAGGAGAGGAAAAGGAGGAAGAAAAAGAGAGGAGAAAAAGGAGAAAAAAAGAAAGAAAGAGGAGGAAAGGAAGAGAAGAAAGGAAAAAGAGGAGAAAGAAAGAAAGAGGAGAAAAGGAGAGGGGGAAAGAAAGGAGAAAAAAAAGAAAGAAGGGGAGTAAGGGGAGGTGAGAAGAGCAAAAGAGGAGGGAGAAGAAAGGGAGGAGAAAGGAGAGGAGGGAAAAAAGGGAGAGGAGAAGGAGGGAAGGAGTACGAAAAGGAGGAGGAGAGAAGGAGAGGGAAAGAAGGAGGAAGAAGGAATAAAGGAGGAAAAAAGGAAAAGGAGAGGAAGGGGAGAAAAGAGGGGAAGGGAAGAAAAAGGGGAGGAGAAAAGGAGGGGGAAGAAAGGAGAAAAAGGAAGAGGGGGAAGGGAGAGGAGAAAAAAGAATATGAGAAGAGCGTATAACGGGGGAAGAAGAGAAGAGAGAAAATGAAGAGAAGGAAGGAGAGGAGGAGTGTTGGGCGGCTTTGGGCAGTGCGAGGGGAAGGGGGAAAGGGGGGAAGTTATGGTGGGTACTGCTAGTTGCTGATGGCGTTTCAAGGGAAAAAAAGGGAAGGAGACGGCAAAAAAAGGGAGAGGGGAATAGGAAATTTATGTTAATAAGGTTTGGAAGGAGTATATCTTTTTAGGAGGTGAGGGAGGAAAAAAGTGAGCTGTGCCATGGTACAATTTTATTGCCAATATTTAATAATGTATTTACATATTTAAAATGAATGCGAAAAGTCGTCATGTTCGACTGTCCGACGTTGCTTCAATAAATTTTTACAATTAAACTTTTTTTATTTTTTATTTTATTTTTTATATTTATAATTTTTTTTCTATATTATTTTATTTTTTATTTTATTTAATTTTTTATTTATTTTTATTTTATTTTTTCATACACACGAGCATCGCACGTTGCTTTGGTTTTTTTGAATAAAATAACGCACACATACAATTTAAAAATATTGTTTTAAGCGCCGTTAAATGAATTCCAGTTGAATTTAACGAGCTTCAAGAAAATGTAAATTCAAAAAGATTTGTAGTGTTGGCCAATGCATTTACTTAGGTATGTAGAAAAACGCAACAAAAAGCTGATTGTTACAGATTTAAATTTAACGATTATTGCTGATCGAATTTTGTTTTTTTTTCTATCATTCCTACCATTCGTTACTATTTCTTATGTATGTAAATGTAAATGTGTATGCAACTGGATTTATGAAAATAGAGTTGCGTATGTTTGTGTGCGATTGCTGGCGCCATTAAAAATTAAAACTTAATTTGTGTATGTTTGTGTGTATGTGATTGCCGGCGCCATAGCAATTTTTTTCTTTGCTTTTCTATCATTCCTGCCATTAGTGCGTGGATCATATGAACATACAAACACACAAACTCATTGTAGAATTTCTTGTACCATTGCAGAGCTTGATGGCTGGCGTCTGCTTATGCTGTTTTCTTTTTTTTTTTTGCTTTGTTTGTTTGTTTGTAGACATTTCAAAATAAAACCGTGTTTATGTGTGGGTGTGCGATTGCGGCACCATAGCAAATAAGAATTGATCGAATTTTTTGTCCTTTTCTACCATAAATAAATCAACGTCTGTTTGTATGTGATTACTACTGTAGCAAATAAGAATTGATCGATTTTCCTTCCTTTTCGCTATTATTTATTATGTACTGCCTGCAGCGTTTAAGTGTACATATGCAATTGGGCATTTGAAAAATAAAGCCGTGTTTGTGTGTGAGCTCGATTGCAGCACAACAGCCAATAAAAATTGTTTGTTTTTTTATCTTCTATCATTCCTGCCATTAGTGAGTTGATCATATCTCCGAATGTTAGCTCGACTAAGCTAATTACAAGATGCACAGACAATACAGCAGCGCTTGGTTATTTTAATTAAGCGTTTAAATGGGATTGATCGCCATTGTTTAATAGTCAAAAATATGTAAGTACTTGATAAGAACCATCACGTGTTTGATGTTCATTTAGCAAAGCATCATTTTATTTAGTCACATTTATCTTTGTAGTCATTTGCTAATAATGAAGTGAGCATGTCAATGAAGAGGAAGAATAATACACAGAAAAAAATGAAGAAAAATAAGACGAAAAAAGAAGAAAATAAGAGAGAGAAGGAGAAAGAAGGGAAGAAGAAGGGGAAAAAAGAAAAGGAGAGGGAGAAAAAGAGGAAAAAGGAAAAGGGAAAAGAGGAGGAAAAAAAAAAAAGGAAGAAAAAAGAAAAAGGAGAATTAAAAAAAGAAGAAGAGAAAAAGGAAAAAGGAAAAGAGGAAAAAGAAAAAAAGAGGAAAAAAAAAAAAAGAGGGAGAAAAAAGGAAAAATGAAAGAGGAGAAAAAAAGAGAGAAAAAGGAGGAGGAAAAAGGAAAAGGAGAAAAGGAAAAGAGGAGGAGAAAAAGAAAAGTGGGGGAAAAAGAGAGGGGGAAAAGGAGAAAGGGAAAAGAGGAGGAAAAAGAAGAGAAAAAAGAGGAGAAAAAGAAGAAAAAAAAGAGAGGGAGAAAAAAGGAAAAAAAGGAAAAGAGGAGGAAAAATAGGGAAAAAGAGGAGGAAAAAGGAAAAAAAGAAAAAAAAAAGGAGAAAAAGGAAAAGGAGGGAAAAAAAAAGAGAAAAAAAGGAAAAAAGAGGAGGAAAAAGAAAAAAAGGAAAAAGAAGAGGAAAAAAAAGAGAAAAAAGGAGAAAAAGGAGGAAAGGAAGAAAAAGAGAAGGGATAAAAAAAGGAAAAAGGAAAAGAGGAGAAAAAAAGAGAAAAAAGTGAAAAAGGAAAGAAAAAAAGAAAAAGGAAAAGAGGAGGAAAAAAGAAAAAAAAAAGAGAAAAAGGGAAAAGAGGAGGAAAAAAGAAAAAAAGGAGGAAAAAAAGGGAAAAGGAGGGAAAAGAAGAGAAAAAAAGAAAAAAAGGAAAAGAGGAGAAAAAAAGAAAAAAAGGATAAAAAGGAAAGAAAAAAAAAGAAAAAAAGGAAAAGAGGAGGAAAAAAAGAAAAAAAGAAAAAGGGAAAAGAGGAGGAAAAAGAAAAGGAAAAAGGGAAAAAGGGAAAGAGGGAAAAAAAGAAGAGAAAAAGAAAAAAAAGGAAAAAGAGGAGAAAAAAAGAGGGAAAAAAGGAAAAGGAGGGAAAAGAAGAAGAGAAAAAAGGAAAAGAGGAGGAAAAAAAAAAAAAGGGAAAAGAGGAGGAAAAAAGAGAAAAAAGGAAAAGAGGAGGAAAAAAGAAAAAGGAAAAAGGAAAAGGAGGGAAAAAAGAAGAAGAGAGAAAAGGAAAAAGGAAAAGAGGAGGAAAAAAAAAAGGAGAGGGAGAAAAAGGAAAAAGAGGGAGAAAAAAGGAAAAAGAGGAGGAAAAAAGAAAGAAAGAGGAGAAAAAAGGAAAAGGAGGGAAAAAGAGAGGGAGAAAAAAGGGGAAAAGAGGAGGAAAAAAAGAAGAGAAAAAGAGGAGAAAAAAGGAAAAGGAGAGGGAGAAAAGAGGAAAAAAGGGGGAAAAAAAGAGAGAAAAAAAGGGAAAAGGAGGGAAAGAGGAGGGAGAAAAGGAAAAAAAGGAAGGAGAAAAAAAGGAAAAGGAAGGAAAGGGAGAGGGAGAAAAGGAAAAAGGAGGAAAAAAAGAAAGAAGGAGGAGAAAAAAGGGGAGGGAAAAAGAGAGGGAGAAAAAGGAGGAAAAAAAGAAAGAAAGAGGAGAGAAAAAGGAAAGGAGAGGGCGAAAAGGAAAAGGAGGAAAAAAAAGAGGAGAGGGAGAGAGGGAGAGGGGAAAAGGAAAAAAAGGAAAGGGGGAGGAAAAAAGGAAAGGAGGAAAAAAAGAGAAGAGAAGAAAAAGAAGAGGAGAAAGAAGGAGGAAAAAGAGGAAAAAGGGGGTAGGAGAAAAGGGGAGGAGAAAAAGGGGGAGGGGGATGGAGAGGGAGGAAAAAAGGGGGAGGGGAAGGAGAGGAGAGGAAAAGGGGAGGGAGAGGAGAGGAAAAAGGGGAAGGAGAGAGGGGAAGAGGGAGAGGGGGAAGGAAAGGGGAAGAGAAAAAGGGGAGGGAAGGAGAAAAAAGGAGGAGAGGGGAGGAAAAAAGGGAGCTGTGCCATGGTACAATCATACAAGGTACTGCCACTGATAGTTTATGTATATGCCAGCGTTTGAGTAATTATTTATTTTAAGTATGAATGCGAAAAGTCGTCATGTTCGACTGCCGACGGCAAACCACAATTTTTTACAATTTAATTTTTTTTTTTATTTTTTATTTTATTTTTTATATTTATAATTTTTTTTTCTATATTATTTTATTTTTTATTTTATTTAATTTTTTATTTATTTTTTATTTTATTTTTTCATACACACGAGCATCGCACAAGTTGCTTTGTTTTCTTTTGAATAAAATAACGCACACATACAATTTAAAATATTGTTGTGCGCCGTTAAATGAATTCCAGTTGGAATTTAACGAGCTTCAAGAAAATGTAAATCCAAAAAGATTTGTAGTGTTGGCCAATGCATTTACTTAGGTATGTAGAAAAACGTAACAAAAAGCTGATTGTTACAGATTTAAATTTAACGATTATTGCTGATCGAATTTTGTTTTTTTTCTATCATTCCTACCATTCGTTACTATTTCTTATGTATGTAAATGTAAATGTGTATGCAACTGGATTATGAAAATAGAGTTGCGTATGTTTGTGTGCGATTGCTGGCGCCATTAAAAATTAAAACTTAATTTGTGTATGTTTGTGTGTATGTGATTGCCGGCGCCATAGCAATTTTTTCTTTGCTTTTCTATCATTCCTGCCATTAGTGCGTGGATCATATGAACATACAAACACACAAACTCATTGTAGAATTTCTTGTACCATTGCAGAGTTGGCGCGGCTGCGTCTGCTTATGCTGTTTTTTTTTTTTTTTTTTGCTTTGTTTGTTTGTTTGTAGACATTTCAAAAATAAAACCGTGTTTATGTGTGGGTGTGCGATTGCGGCACCATAGCAAATAAGAATTGATCGAATTTTTTGTCCTTTTCTACCATAAATAAATCAACGTCTGTTTGTATGTGATTACTACTGTAGCAAATAAGAATTGATCGATTTTCTTTCCTTTTCGCTATTATTTATTATGTACTGCCTGCAGCGTTTAAGTGTACATATGCAATTGGGCATTTGAAAATAAAGCCGTGTTTGTGTGTGAGCTCGATTGCAGCACAATAGCCAATAAAAATTGTTTGTTTTTTTTATCTTCTATCATTCCTGCCATTAGTGAGTTGATCATATCTCCGAATGTTAGCTCGACTAAGCTAATTACAAGATGCACAGACAATACAGCAGCGCTTGGTTATTTTAATTAAGCGTTTAAATGGGATTGATCGCCATTGTTTAATAGTCAAAAAAATATGTAAGTAATTGATAAGAACCATCACGTGTTTGATGTTCATTTAGCAAAGCATCATTTTATTTAGTCACATTTATCTTTGTAGTCATTTGCTAATAATGAAGTGAGCATGTCAATGAAGAGGAAGAATAATACACAGAAAAAAAAATGAAGAAAAATAAGACGAAAAAAGAAGAAAATAAGAGAGAGAAGGAGAAAGAATGGAAGAAGAAGGGGAAAAAAGAAAAGGAGAGAGAGAAAAGAGGAAAAAGGGAAAAAGGAAAAAGAGGAGGAAAAAAAAAAAAAGCGAAGAAAAAGGAAAAGGAGAAAAAAAGAAGAAGAGAAAAAAGGAAAAAAGGAAAAAGAGGAGGAAAAATGAAAAAAGAGGAGAAAAAAAGAAAAAAAGAGGGAGAAAAAAGGAAAAAGGAAAAGAGGAGAAAAAAAGAGAAAAAGGAGGAAAAAAAGGAAAAGGAAAAAAAGGAAAAAGAGGAGGAGAAAAAAAAATGGGGAAAAAAGAGGGAGAAAAAAGAGGAAAAAAAAGGAAAAAAGGAGGAAAAAAGAGAGAAAAAAGAGGAAAGAAAAAGAAGAAGAAAAAAGAGAGGGAGGAAAAAGAAAAAAAGGAAAAAAGGAGGAAAAAAAAAGGGAAAAGAGGAAAAAAGGAAAAAGAAAAGAAAAAAGGAAAAGGAGGAAAAAAGAAGAGAAAAAAAGAAAAAAAAAAGGAAAAAAAAGGAAAAGAAGAGGAAAAAAAGAAAAAGGAAAAGGAAAAAAAGAGAAGGAAAAAAAGAAAAAGGAAAAAGGAAAAAAAAAGAAAAAAAAGGAGAAAAAGGAAAGAAAAAAAAAAAAAGGGGAAAAGAGGAGGAAAAAAGAAAAAAAAAAAAAAAGGAAAAAGAGGAGGAAAAAAGAAAAAATGAAAAAAAGGAAAAGGAGGGAAAAAGAAGAAAAAAAAAAAAAGGAAAAGAGGAAAAAAAAGAAAAAAAGGAGAAAAAGAAAGAAAAAAAAAAAAAAGGAAAAAGAGGAGAAAAAAAGAAAAAAAAAAAAAGGAAAAAGAGGAGGAAAAAAAAGAAAAAGGAGAAAAAGGGAAAAGGAGGGAAAAAGAAGAGAAAAAAGAAAAAGGAAAAGAGGAGGAAAAAAAAAAAAAAAGGAGAAAAAGGAAAAGGAGGAAAAAGAAGAAGAAAAAAGGAAAAGAGGAGGAAAAAAAAGAAAAAAGGAAAAGAGGAAAAAAAAAGAAAAAAAAAAGGAAAAGAGGAGGAAAAAAAAAGAAAAAAGGAGAAAAAAGGAAAAGGAGGGAAAAAAGAAGAAGAAAAAAAGGAAAAAGGGAAAAGAGGAGGAAAAAAAGAAAAAGGAGAGGGAGAAAAAGGAAAAAAGAGGGAGAAAAAAAGGAAAAAGAGGAGGAAGGAAAAAGAAAGAAAGAGGAGAAAAAAAAGGGAAAAGGAGGGAAAAAAGAGAGGGAGAAAAAAAGGGAAAAGAGGAGGAAAAAAGAAGAGAAAAAGAGGAGAAAAAAAAGGAAAAGGAGAGGGAGAAAAGAGGAAAAAGGGGGAAAAAGAGGAGAAAAAAGGGAAAAGGAGGGAAAGAGGAGAGGGAGAAAAAGAAAAAAAAAGGAGGAAGAAAAAAAGGAAAAGGAAGGAAAAGGAGGAGAGGGAGAAAAGGAAAAAAGGAGGAAAAAAGAAAGAAGGAGGAGAAAAAAGGGAAAAGGAGGGAAAAGGAGAGGGAGAAAAAGGAGGAAAAAAGAAAGAAAGAGGAGAAAAAGGGAAAGGGAGAGGGAGAAAAAGGAAAAGGAGGAAAAAAGGAAAGGGAGAGGAGAGGGAGAGGGAGAGGGAGAAAAGGAAAAAAAAGGAAAAGGGGGAGGAAAAAAGGAAAAGGAGGAAAAAAAGAGAAGAGAAGAAAAAGAAGAGGAGAAAGAAGGAGGAAAAAGAGGAGAAAAGGGGGTAGGAGGAAAAGGGGGAGGAGAAAAGGGGGAGGGGGATGGAGAGGGAGGAAAAAGGGGGAGGAGGGAAGGAGAGGAGAGGGAAAAAAGGGAGGGAGAGGAGAGGAAAAAAGGGGAAGGAGAGAGGGGAAGAGGGAGAGGGGGAAGGAAAGGGGAAGAGAAAAAGGGGAGGGAAGGAGAAAAAGGAGGAGAGGGGAGGAAAAAAGGGAGCTGAGCCATGGTACAATCATACAAGGTACTGCCACTGATAGTTTATGTATATGCCAGCGTTTGAGTAATTATTTATTTTAAGTATGAATGCGAAAAGTCGTCATGTTCGACTGCCGACGGCAAACCACAATTTTTTACAATTTAATTTTTTTTTATTTTTTATTTTATTTTTTATATTTATAATTTTTTTTTCTATATTATTTTATTTTTTATTTTATTTAATTTTTTATTTATTTTTTATTTTATTTTTTCATACACACGAGCATCGCACAAGTTGCTTTGTTTTCTTTTGAATAAAATAACGCACACATACAATTTAAAATATTGTTGTGCGCCGTTAAATGAATTCCAGTTGGAATTTAACGAGCTTCAAGAAAATGTAAACTCAAAAAAGATTTGTAGTGTTGGCCAATGCATTTACTTAGGTATGTAGAAAAACGTAACAAAAAGCTGATTGTTACAGATTTAAATTTAACGATTATTGCTGATCGAATTTTGTTTTTTTTCTATCATTCCTACCATTCGTTACTATTTCTTATGTATGTAAATGTAAATGTGTATGCAACTGGATTATGAAAATAGAGTTGCGTATGTTTGTGTGCGATTGCTGGCGCCATTAAAAATTAAAACTTAATTTGTGTATGTTTGTGTGTATGTGATTGCCGGCGCCATAGCAATTTTTTTTCTTTGCTTTTCTATCATTCCTGCCATTAGTGCGTGGATCATATGAACATACAAACACACAAACTCATTGTAGAATTTCTTGTACCATTGCAGAGTTGGCGCGGCTGCGTCTGCTTATGCTGTTTTCTTTTTTTTTTTTTTTGTTTGTTTGTTTGTAGACATTTCAAAATAAAACCGTGTTTATGTGTGGGTGTGCGATTGCGGCACCATAGCAAATAAGAATTGATCGAATTTTTTGTCCTTTTCTACCATAAATAAATCAACGTCTGTTTGTATGTGATTACTACTGTAGCAAATAAGAATTGATCGATTTTCTTTCCTTTTCGCTATTATTTATTATGTACTGCCTGCAGCGTTTAAGTGTACATATGCAATTGGGCATTTGAAAATAAAGCCGTGTTTGTGTGTGAGCCCGATTGCAGCACAATAGCCAATAAAAATTGTTTGTTTTTTTTATCTTCTATCATTCCTGCCATTAGTGAGTTGATCATATCTCCGAATGTTAGCTCGACTAAGCTAATTACAAGATGCACAGACAATACAGCAGCGCTTGGTTATTTTAATTAAGCGTTTAAATGGGATTGATCGCCATTGTTTAATAGTCAAAAAAATATAAGGCATTGATAAGAACCATCACGTGTTTGATGTTCATTTAGCAAAGCATCATTTTATTTAGTCACATTTATCTTTGTAGTCATTTGCTAATAATGAAGTGAGCATGTCAATGAAGAGGAAGAATAATACACAGAAAAAAATGAAGAAAAATAAGACGAAAAAAAGAAGAAAATAAGAGAGAGAAGGAGAAAGAAGGGAAGAAGAAGGGGAAAAAAGAAAAGGAGAGAGAGAAAAAGAGGAAAAAGGGAAAAAGGGAAAAGAGGAGGAAAAAAAAAGAAAAAGCTGAAGAAAAAGGAAAAGGAGAAAAAAAGAAGAAGAGAAAAAGGAAAAAGGAAAAGGAGGAGAAAAAAGAAAAAAAGAGGAGAAAAGGAAAAAAAGAGAGGGAGAAAAAAAGGAAAAAAGGAAAAGAGGAGAAAAAAAGAGGAAAAAGGAGGAGGAAAAAGGAAAAGGAGAAAAAAAGGGAAAAAGAGGAGGAGAAAAAAAAAAGGGGGAAAAAGGGAGGGAGGGAAAAAAGGAAAAAAGGAAAAAGAGGAGGAAAAAAGAAGAGAAAAAGAGGAGAAAAAGGAAGAAAAAAAAGAGGGAAAAAAGAAGAAGAAAAAAGGAAAAGAGGAGGAAAAAAAATAGGGGAAAAGAGGAGGAAAAAAAGGAAAAAAAGAAAAAAAGGAGAGAAAAAAGGAAAAGGAGGGAAAAAAGAAGAAGAGAAAAAAGGAAAAAAGAGGAGGAAAAAAGAAAAAAAAAGGAAAAGAAGAGGAAAAAAGAGAAAAAGGAGAAAAAGGAAAAGGAGGGAAGGAAGGAAAAAAGGAAAATAAAAAAAAAAAAAAAAGGGAAAAGAGGAGAAAAAAAAAAAGGAAAAAGGAAAGAGAAAAAAGGGAGAAAAAAAGGAAAAGGGAGGAAAAGAAAAAGAAAAAAAGGGAAAAAAAGGGAAAAGAGGAGGAAAAAAAGAAAAAAAAGGAGAAAAAGGAAAAGGAGGGAAAAAGAAGAGAAAAAAAAAGAAAAAGGGAAAAGAGGAGAAAAAAAAGAAAAAGGAGAAAAAGGAGGGAAAAAAGAAAGAAAGAAAAAGGAAAAAAGGGAAAAGAGGAGGAAAAAAAGGAAAAAAGAGAAAAAAAAAGGGAAAAGAGGAGGAAAAAAGGTAAAAAAAAAGGAGAAAAAGGAAAAGGAGGGAAAAAAGAAAAGAGGAAAAAAGAAAAAAAGGAAAAAGAGGAGGAAAAAAAAAGAAAAAAAAGGAGAAAGAGGAAAAAAGGGAAAAAGAAGAAAAAGAAAAAAGGAAAAGAGGAGGAAAAAAAGAAAAAAAGGAAAAAGAGGAGGAAAAAAGAAAAAAAGGAAAAGAGGAGGAAAAGAAAGAAAAAGGAGAAAAAGGGAAAGGCGAGGAAAAAAAGAAGAAGAGAGAAAAAGGAAAAAGGGAAAAGAGGAGGAAAAAAAGAAAAGGAGAGGGAGAAAAAGGAAAAAGAGGGAGAAAAAAAGGGAAAAAGAGGAGGAAAAAAAGAAAGAAAGAGGAGAAAAAAGGGAAAAGGAGGGAAAAAAGAGAGGGAGAAAAAAAGGGGAAAAGAGGAGGAAAAAAGAAGAGAAAAAAAGAGGAGAAAAAAAGGAAAAGGGAGGGAGAAAAGAGGAAAAAAGGGGGAAAAAAAGGAGAAAAAAGGAAAAGGAGGGAAAGAGGAGAGGGAAAAAGGAAAAAAAGGAGGAAGAAAAGAAAGAAAAAAGGGAGAAAAGGAAAAAGGAGGAAAAAAAGGAAAAGGAAGAAAAAAGGAAAAGGGAGGAAAAGGGAGAAAAGGAGGAAAAAAGAAAGAAAGAGGAGAAAAGGGGAAAGGAGAGGGAGAAAAGGAAAAGGTGAGGAAAAAATGAAAGGGAGAGGGAGAGGGAGAGGGAGAGGAGAAAAAAGGAAAGGAGGAAAAAGGAAAGGAGGAAAAAAAAAAAGAGAAGAGAAGAAAAAGAAGAGGAGAAAGAAGGGAGGAGAAAAGGGTAGGGAAAAGCTGGGGAGGAGAAAAGGTGTGGGGAGGGGGAGAGGGAGGGGAAAAAGGGGGAGGAGGGAAGGAGAGGAGAGGAAAAGGGGAGGGAGAGGAGAGGAAAAAGGGAAGGAGAGGGGAAGAGGGAGAGGGGGAAGGAAAGGGGAAGAGAAAAAGGGGAGGGAAGGAGAAAAAAGGAGGAGAGGGGAGGAAAAAAGGAGCTGTGCCATGGTACAATCATACAAGGTACTGCCACTGATAGTTTATGTATATGCCAGCGTTTGAGTAATTATTTATTTTAAGTATGAATGCGAAAAGTCGTCATGTTCGACTGCCGACGGCAAACCACAATTTTTTACAATTTAATTTTTTTTTTTATTTTTATTTTATTTTTATATTTATAATTTTTTTTTCTATATTATTTTATTTTTTATTTTATTTAATTTTTTATTTATTTTTATTTTATTTTTTCATACACACGAGCATCGCACAAGTTGCTTTGTTTTCTTTTGAATAAAATAACGCACACATACAATTTAAAATATTGTTGTGCGCCGTTAAATGAATTCCAGTTGGAATTTAACGAGCTTCAAGAAAATGTAAATTCAAAAAAGATTTGTAGTGTTGGCCAATGCATTTACTTAGGTATGTAGAAAAACGTAACAAAAAGCTGATTGTTACAGATTTAAATTTAACGATTATTGCTGATCGAATTTTGTTTTTTTTCATCATTCCTACCATTCGTTACTATTTCTTATGTATGTAAAATGTAAATGTGTATGCAACTGGATTATGAAAATAGAGTTGCGTATGTTTGTGTGCGATTGCTGGCGCCATTAAAAAATTAAAACTTAATTTGTGTATGTTTGTGTGTATGTGATTTGCTTGCGCCATAGCAATTCCTTTTTTCTTTGCTTTTCTATCATTCCCGCCATTAGTGCGTGGATCATATCAACATACAAACACACAAACCCATTTGTAATTTCTTGTACCATTGCAGAGTTATATGCATGTCCGCTTATGCTGCTGTTTTCTTTTTTTTTTTTGTTTATTGTTTGTTTGTAGGACATTTCAAAATAAAACCGTGTTTATGTGTGGGGGTGCGATTGCGGCAACTATAGCAAATAAGAATTGATCGAATTTTTGTCCTTTTCTAACACAGCAACAACCAACGTCTGTTTGCTGTGATTACTTTGTAGCAAACAAGAATTGATCGATTTTCCTTCCTTTTCGCTATTATTTATT
>JAEIFJ010001428.1:0-39657 GCA_018903435.1 Leucophenga varia
TTTGAATAATCGAGCAATTAATCGTCCATTATTTTCTTTTGTTTAACGATCTAATTGTATTGTAAACTTCCTTTGAGTAATCGAGCAATCAATCGAAGATTTTCGAAATAATCGCCTCGACTTAATGTGTAACAAAGACCCTGAGACCCTGCATGAGACCCTGAGAAGGAATTGGTTGCAATTATACATAGGGACAATATTGAAGCATGCAAGTCAAACGTTTTCTGATGTTAAGTTTAATTTATATCACTTTCTTTTTTAAAACAAACTCGCCTCGTATAGTTAGTATACTTGTGTTTAATGCTTCAGCAAAAATTTTTTGAAGCTTTAATTAAAAGTTTGTAATTAGTAAATGGATTTCGCCATTAAGTGGTTTAACGCGTTTTTCTGGTTTTCACATCGAAAGCAGCAGATATTTTCATTTAACTTTCGTTTGAGTAATCTATTTCATTGCAAAGTTTCAAGATGTTCTTGTGCGCAAAAACAAAAATTTTTACAATTTTCTTGAAAAAAAAAAAAAGAAAAAAAATAAAGACAAATACTTGCAGATACTTGCACTTTGATTATTTTCGTGTTAAATTGCATAATGAAAATTGGAAATTTTAATATATATGCTCTAACATTTCTCATCAAAAAAGTTACCATAAATTTTTTTGCTGTCAATTTGTAGACATACAAAATATTTCATTCATTCATAAAAACTAGTTAAACAAAAACAAAACGAAATAAAATAAAATAAATAAACAAATGAAAACAGCAGAAGCAGAAACAGATATAAGCAATATTTCTAAAAATAGTTAAATAATATCGGCGCTTTAACACTCTTTTTAGAAAATCACAAATTGTATCTTTTGTAGTAAATTTTATTAAATTTCAGCTGATAATGTTATGATGCTGATCTGTTTATTCCCGTCTTTTCATAATTCTGTTAACTTGGCTGTAGACGTTCTGTAGACACCTTAATATATTAATCATTTCAATATGTAGGCCAAAAATTAAACCATAGAAAAATGTAAGATGCGTAACGACACACAACAAACTACTACAAGAATAGCAAGTTTTTCACAATATTGATAGGAGCATACGGTTGTACACTGTAAAATTTACAGTAATTTCGATAATACCACCAAATTTTTTCTGTTATATTCATTTGTATGTTATGTTACACATCTTACTATATATTTATTGTTTTTGGTCCAACTTTGAAAAATGATAAAATACAATAGTGATAGACATAAGGACAAAAAAAAAATTTTAAATTGCATCTATTTAAAAAAACTTATGGTGGAGCGTTTTTCATGTGCATACACCGTTCTATTCTGAAAACTAAATTATTAGAATGCACCACACCACTCATGAGTCACGAGTCACACCCAAAATCGCTACTAACTTAAAATTATATATTTCAAATTTGCAAATTTTAGTTTAAAATTATGTACCCAATTTCATACCTTTTGACATTTTCTAAAAACGGCGTCCTTACCCTTTGCACAACATACAAACTGTTAAGCTTGCAATGTGCAATAAATGAAAAGTGTTAAAATGCAAATGTTGAATCGCTTTCATTAGTCTAGTTTATATTTGTGCTACAGAAAGGCACACAAGTATATTAAAAACAATAAACATAAAAGCAAGTTTTTGATTGTTTTATACCCTACACAAGGCTACCAAAGTGCCCATCACGTCTTTCGGAATGTTTTTCGAGAAAAACTTTTAACCTTAAAAATCGTGTTTTTTTAAATATTTTTTTATAGATACTTTCTCGAGAACCGAGTAAGCAGACTTCAACTTACTTCTTAACAAAGTGATGAACCTTACACTACAATAACCACATAGAAAGTTGAAAATAAAAGTAATAATGTTGAATAAACGGAGTTAACCCTAACAGTCCAGTGAGTTTTCAATTGAATTGAAACGAATAGGCATGAAAATTTCATATATATATATTTTTTTAAATATGAGACTTGATTCCGGATGTATTTTTGTGTGCGCTTAACACAATTCTGAACCCCAAATATGATGTTTTTAAGTGTTGTGAGCCTCTTTTTCAAAATCATGACGATGGCCTATTTTGGGCCCCAGAATTCAGCATATAAAAGTGCAATGGAAACCACTGGTCTCATTTTAAATAATTATATTTATATATGAATTTTCTATGCATGTGTTTACAATTCAATCAAAAATTCAGGACCATAGGCTTACTCCATTTTAAATTAACATTTGTATCTCTTTTTGTTAGTGGTTTATGTAGTTATGACTGTTGTAAGACTCAAGCTTTCATTTGATGTGTAAGTTGAAGTCTAAAAAAACAATATTTTAGGGGGCTTTAACCAATTTTTTTCTGTCACCGGATTCGTGCGTTCAGTCAGACTCATATCGAAAATAAAGAAAACCATGCTGTTCCTGTGTTATTTTTTCTTTCTTCTTGCATGATTGGAAAGCAAACAAAAAATACTTCAAATCTTATCAATTATATTCTTCTACTTCTTAGTATTTATTCACTCGTTTTGTATTCCATATACCGTACCCTTTCTAAACCTTGTACTCAATATTTTTTGAATAAAAAAGGCAACCATATTTTTCTAACAAAATTTGAATAGGTGAAATTGAGTATTTCTATAGATGCAACTGGTTTGAAATTGGAAATATGAAATCAAATATTGAATATTAATTGGAATAGATGCAAAATATTTGTATAAAACCTATGTACACGTATGTTAGGTATTGAAAATAAAATTATAAAACAGCTACAAAATATAAAGCAATTTAAACTGAAATTGTTTTAAAATTTATTATTCAATTTTATACAAGATTTACTAGCTTATTGGTAATTTAAGATGAAATCTTAAGATAGATGTACTATTTTAATTTAAACAGGATAGAAAGAGTGAGTGAGTGAGAGATAGAGAGACGTCCAATCATATTGCCATTTGACGTGTTTTGCCATAAATATTGATTGGCATTTGGTAACTTCGTTTGATGCTGCATAACGAAGGTTGCAAACGTATAAGAATAAGCAAACAAAGTAAACTATGCAGAAACGAAATGGTATTATAAATGAACAACTACGATATAAAAAAAACAATATAAAGTATATAAGTATTTAAGTTGATAAATAGGGAAGGGGCATTATCAGAATGGCATTGATGAAAGAACATCGAATTCAATAAGACAGAATAGGAGATGTATATCTTGCAACAATAATTTAATAGAAGAATTCCCTTTATTTCTCTAGATTTAATTGATGAAATACAAATGACAATAAAAAATAAATAAAAAATAAAAATAAATAAATAAATGAAATCTGCCCTTATGAAGACTTTATAACTTAAAACATTTAAATGATTAAATTTTCAACACACAAATTCTTCAAGTTTATTTACATCGCCCATAAGAACATCTTTTTTTTTTTTTTTTTAGGTTTCCCCACTCTTTTTCTCTATGCTTTTGTGATTTTTACTTTTACTCACTTTGAAATCAAGTATAAAAATCAAGTATGTACTTAGGACAGAGAATGGGAATGAAAAATGTTAGCATAGAATCCATGCATTCAAGTCAGGACATCAGATCATGTGATTCAATGGTTGTCAACAAAAAACGTACTAAGCAGTATAAACGAAACGAAACGAAAACGTAGCATTGAGCTGAGAGCTGAGAGTGAATGCTTAAAAGCTTATTTATGGCTGAATGATTTTCTGCTTTTGGCAAATCAACAGAACTTAGGAGAAGAAGTGAAACAGTAAAAGAAAATAGAAGAACCAAGATGAGTGAAATAGTTATTTAAACATTGCTAATTGAGAAAATAAAAAATTAGCTTAATTTTATGAAAGATAAACAAAGAAAAGCAATCGTAAGAACTTGTTATAGTGTTTGAAATAGTACAGAAATAACGAAAACAAAGTTTAATAAAAGTCATTGGCAAACTAAACAGAGCATAGGTTTTTTTTCGTTTTTTTTTTATTTGTTTGCTGTAAATTACTTATGTTGAAATAAAATGATGTACACATCAAAACCAAATAGAACGTTTTTGCTTAATTTCAATAGTGGAGCAAATTACAAGTAACATGTCAGCAATTGATTGTATGCAGCGTCATGCTGAAGGACATAGAGACTTATGGCACAGAAACAGGCAATCGTCTTAAATGAGAATCATCATCAGCAACAACAAAATGAACAGCAACAACAAAAATTACAACAACAACAGCAACAGCAACATCTAAAGACTGATATGGTATTATTATCGACAACATCATCTATAGCATCAGCATCAGCATCAGCATCATCAATTGACATTCCCTCATCATCGACAATGGACAACAACGCAACCATCAATACAGCATCAATAAACAACGCCTGGCAATGAGTATTAAACACCACCACCACCACCAGTAGCAACGATGGCAACACACCGCAGCACAATTGTTGTCGGTGGATAAAAGAATTACCCGGTTTAAATGCAGCCGGAGAATATAACAACAGGAAGTGGAAGCAACAGTGGCAACAATGTAAATAACCGACAGCAACAAGAATAGCAGCAGCAGCGGCAGGGGTCAAATATTGCAGCAATCACTGTGCAACAAGCAAAAGCTCCACATCCACATCAGTGACTGCAACAAAACCCACTATTGGGTTGTAATCCCGTGTTTGCGGATATTGTTAAAATTAGCATTGGCTGGACGTGAGTATTGTCCGCAACGGTAGAGTTTTATTCAGACTACATTTATTTTGTTGCTGCTTTTATCATATGTAATAATAGTCATTTCCTTCAATTGCTATCAATTAAAATTCTTTGAATTGTTTTGTCATAATTAATATCACGCATACGCCGCGTAATTCAAGCCGCATAAACATATAGTTTATATTTACACTGAGCGTTAATTAAAGCGTAAAGCGCAACTCGGCTAACAATTTTTATTATTTGTTATTCATTGAAGCCATTAATTAACCACAAAATGGGTACAATTAAAGGTTTTTTGTCATTTATTTATTTGCGGCCAAGTGTGTTATAAAAATGATAAAATTTATTTCATTTAATTATTAAAAATTAACTAATAAACAAACATATCGTTTCCTGGATTTGATTTAAACTGTCTCATTAAGCCCAAAATAAAAAAAATGTGTTAGTTTTTGAAATACCAATAAATTTGCTGCGGTTTACAGATTTGATTAAAAAAATTAAATTAAAATTTAGTATACAATTAAGCTTAACGATAAAATTAAATTTATTATTTTATTGATTTTTGAATTGTAGCTTAAATTTTCTTGATACCAGAACTATTTAAATATTTTGACTTTTTAAATAAGCCTTCGAGATTTCGATTTTAACTAAGGTCTTGGCTGAAAAATATTATTCTTTTTTACAAACATTGTGCTGATTTGGAAAACTTTAATTTACAAAATACTTGAAGCAAATTTAAACAAAAATTTTTCATTCATAAAGATAATTTTTTTGACGTATCTAATCAAACAATGAAACCAATAACAATCATAATGACTACCATAACTAATCATAAAAGAGGTTGACGTAGTATCTCGACCGCGGTGTCAAGGTAAGCAAGTGGTCAAAGCGAAGTTGAAGGCGCATAAAGCCCTTAAATTTCTACACACAACACTTAAGCCAGAATGCAGACGTGGTGGGCTTTCTAAGCAGGATAAAAGGGTACTGCGATCTTATCGTGATCAAACTGCTTGAAATTTATCTGGTTGGGCAGTCAGACAGAGATATGTGAACTGGTTTCGTAATCTTCCAAGCAGAGAGTCTACACTCCTGTTTTAGGGAACAGAATCTCTTTGTTCAGGGTGTTTAATCTCAGAACGTTACTGCATCCGGTAATGATACCATGTGAGTAGTCTTAGTTCAGCACGATCAATGTGGGGACGAATATTAGTTTTGGAAAAATTGATAGAATAAGTTGGTATAGCCTGCCGAAGGCCAGGATGGTGTAGCCAGTGTTGAGAAACAGAGTCTCGAAGTGCTTCTCACTGAGTGGGTGGTGGCGGGCCCAAATGAGCCCAAAGAAGGTTCATAAAAACATAAATATTGAGTATATGGTCATATGCAGAAGCAATTCACTTCGAGGGCCTGGCTCTTCACTTTTGATCACTTTTGGTTTTGTTTGTAATCGTATTGATGTAATCCTTTTTCAAGAAAGTGGTTTCTTTTTTGTTAAAACATTTACAAGCCCGTTCTTCACTTTTATTTCCCTTTGTTTCTCGTAATCTTTGATGAATTTATTTTTTTTTATTTTTAGGTTTTTGTGTATAATTTCTGTCTTCATTTTGGGACATTCGTGGCAGTGCAAGGAATTGAACAAAAGGTTTCTTCTTCATTGTTTTCTTTTTCTAGAAACTTAAACTTTAGTATTTATTTTGTCTATGATGGTCCCAAATTGGGACACACTATAAAATATCCCAAAAAGTGTAGTACCAACAAAATTTTAGATGTAGCTCCCTACAAATCATACCCCATTTTTTTATATTTTTTATGAAAATCCAAAACAATAGAGTATGATACTAATTTAAGACTTCACTTAAGTTATATAAAAGAATGGGTACAGAGTATATTCCAGTCGAGCATATCTGTCTTTAGCGTTCTTTCTTATTTTTTCATGAAAATAATTATGTATTCTGTCCAAATTAAGTAAAAACATTTATAATACACACAACTTGCATGCAAAAATAGAAAAAATGTAAATAGTCATTCATTGAAATTAAGAATATAATTCACAATTAGTTTAAACTACAAGCCCAAATTACAATAAGTCCATACCACTTAGTATTTTCGTCAAAGTACAACATTAAATGGCAAGTTTTCTGGTAGATAAGTCCAATAAATATATACTTTTCTGAATAAAAAACCTTATTTTATACAATTTTGCCTTACCACAATTTTTCGTTCCCTTTTTTAAAAAGTATGAAGCTCAAAATAAAAAGGCGATACAAAGTTGTGTTCTTAGAAAAAAGTATATGCCTATTTGTCTTATATGAAGCCGATTATATTCGTATTGAGGTGCAAAACTTAAAATTTAGATATTCTAGAACATTATTTAACATTTCTTTTTAATAAAACCTAAGCTTCTTTGTTGGTCTTGGCATATTACCAAGAAACCATAAGACCACCATATACATTTTAGATTTAAGTGTAACAAACAAGTAAAAGAAAGTATTTTTTTTTTTCATTAAAAGTAACCAAATGTAAAAGTGCAACTAATTTCAACTTTCAAAAGCTCAATTACTGCATAAATTGACAAATCACACAACTAAATTATATGCAAAATCTGATAAACTAATTGGCTTATCTTTCAGATACACAAAAAAAACTATGACCATGCCATAAAAAACTTTAAATATTTTACAAACCAACTACTTTGCGCGAACACACACACACACACAGACAATTAAGTCACTGCAGAGACTCATAGAAAGCCAAACTTGTCACCAATGCAGCCACAGAACACTTTGTCTTCTACGTAAAGACCCCCAAAAAAAAAAAAAAAAAAAAGAACTACGTCAGACGTTGACTAAACTTTTTTAATGAAAAGTTGGATTAAAAAACATTAAACTTATACAAATAACTGTGTAAAGTGCAAAGCATCTTGACAACTGCAAAGTCTATGCAACATATTTATTGTATATGCACTAAAAATACCATGCACAAATATTGAATGAGAGAAAAGAGACAGAAAGAGAGAGAGAGAATTATGTAGAGCTACATATCGTATATAGTATATAAGCCAAGTTTAAAACTTTTACACAAAGTCATCAGAAATTGTGTTTTTTGTTTTTTTTTTTTTTGTTTTCGTCTATAATTTATGCATAAAGTAAAATTCATGCTTTAAAATTATAACGTATACGCCTAGATTTACGTCTATATTTAATATATACCTATATTTCTCTTTCATATATGTATATTATGAATGTTACTAGCAAATTATGTTTGCAAAATATTTTGCTCTTTATATTTATTATGCAAAATATGCATTTATATCTGTCTGTCTGTCTGTCCATCTGTCAGTTTATCTTTCAGTCTGTATGCATCGATTGTTGCCATGGATACTTTGATCATACCGCAAAATCCGCTTTTATGCAAACATTTAAGCGGTTACCAATCGTTTTGCAATGATAAATATTATGCTGCATTGAATACACGGCACGGCTCGGCACGGCACGCTATGCGCACTTTAGCGGTTGTTCGCTGTTGGA
Organism: Leucophenga varia; assembly: GCA_018903435.1. NCBI lineage: Eukaryota > Metazoa > Arthropoda > Insecta > Diptera > Drosophilidae > Leucophenga > Leucophenga varia. The sequence continues at coordinate 8,203 of JAEIFJ010001428.1, forward strand.
CCATAGGCAATCGTGTGTGTGGCAAGTAGCCTTATTGAATCGTTTTCAAATTGAGTTCATTGCCTTTGATTATGCAGCAAACCGTTTGCAATAAGTATAGCATTGCCGCTTTTTTGTTTAATGTTGCATTATCAAAATAAAATAAATTAAGTTTAAAATATTTTTTTTTTTTTCAATAAAATTTTTTGTGAAATATTTTTGTTTGTTAAAATTTTGTGATTTGCATAAATTTTGAAATAACGAAATGTATACAAAGAGTTCACATTTCAAATTAATAATATATATCATCGTTATCTAATATGTTCAATATATTTCCAAAATTTTATGGTTGATTGAATTGCATACAATGAAAATGCACACTTGAATAAGTATTTTTGCTCATCATATTGATTCAATATGAAAAAGGTTGATTGGCGCATAAACAGTTTAATTTTTTTAAAGTTATTTAAAATTTTTTTTTAAATTTTATCTATCTTTATATATAAAAATAATAAAAAAATGTTTCTATGTCCGCTATGGGCATCCAAACCATCCAACCGATGAGCTCCAAACCGGTTTTATTTGAAAGGCAACAATGCAAGTATAGTTATAGACCACTAAAACTATGCATTAGGCACATTTGGTAACTCAAAAAAATCGATTTTTTTAATTTTCACACACAAAATGTTTTGCTTTTTTGTCTGTATTTATACTAGCCCCACCATATTTTGGTTCCGCTGCAATTGAAAAACAAAAAAATGTTATTTTTTAGTGCTTTTCTGTATGTTTTCATACTAGCCCTAAAATATTCTGAGATCGCTGCAATATAAAATGGTATTTTTATACCCGCCACACATAGTGTGGAGGGTATAATCATTTTGTCAGAAAGTTTGTAACGCATTAAAGGAGATCGTCGTAGACCCTAAAAGTATATATATTCTTGATCAGCACGACGAGACGAATCGATTTAGCCATGTCCGTCTGTCTGTCCGTCTGTCCGTCCGTCTGTCCGTCCGTCTGTCGTCCGTCTGTCCGTCGTCTGTGTTGTCTGTCCGTCCGTCCGTCTGTCTGTATTTATGCGATTCATTCGCTCAGTTTTAAAGATATTGGCCTGAAACTCGGGACTTAAGCTTTTCTCAGTCCTAAGCAGTTCAAGTGTTAAAATCAAAGTGCCACGCCCATTTTAAGGTATAGCCCCCATACAAACTTACCGTTTTTTTCGTATTTTTTCTATGAAAATAGCTATTATTTATGAATTTAGTCACTTCAAGTTGGGAAAAAATACTTCTAATGTCATGTAATGTTAAATCCAGGCTGCCACGCCCATTTTTAGCTATAGCCCCCATACAAATTTACCGCCCAATCTCGAATTTTTGTATTAAAATAGGTATTATTTATGAAACTTTTCACTCAAATTTGGGTAAAAACACTTCTAATGACATCCAATATCAAAACCAAGGTGCCACGCCCATTTTTAGCTATAGCACCCATACAAACTTATTGACTATTTTCGAACATTTATATGAAAAAGTAATTATTTCCAAATATATATATATAAATGTATATAAGCCACTTATGATCACACATAAATTATTCAAAGATTCGTGTGACGGGTATTTAAGCTTCGGTTCCACCGAAGTTTACGTTTTTCCTTGTTTAGTATATTTTCATACTAGCCCCAACATATATGCAATCAAAAATATAGCAAAAATGCAAACAAATTGAACTTCAATAGCACGGAAAAGAGCGGGAAACGCCCGCACAACGTAGTAACACACGCCGGAAGTCCGTTTGAAATCGTATAAAGATAAAAAAATTCTATCATAGTAAAATATTGATGTACTATATTATCTCTATAAATCAACAATTCGAATATTGATTTAAATTCTTATTGTTTAACAAACACTTCAGTAAAAATTTAATTACTTCAGTTACACTTTGCGCGTTTCAATGCCAACTTAGGCGAGCAGCTTAAATAACAAAAGGGTCAAAATGCTATAACAAAGTTGAGAAACTAGGCCAACAAAGTTGAATGAAAACCAAAAAAAACTTAACTACAGAAGAACCTAAGCATGAATATACTTTGCACAAATAAATGCAATACTTCGAATTGGCAATCTTAAGCTAGAGGCTTATTTCGTTTTCAAATATTTAAATATATTAAGGAAACAATCAAAGGAGAGACATATCGACAGACAGACAGACAGATAAATAAAGAAACGAATATTATATGGACAAACAGAACACGGACAGAGAGACAGATATAGTTAAATTCAAAGAATGTCATAAACATTATTATAAATATTTAATGCATCTGACAACTTCTTTTATGTGTTACAACAGTTTTGCGTTTAATTAATGCATAATTTGTGTGAAAATAATAATGAAATGCCAATCAATTATTTTATAAATATATGTAGGCACAAGTACATACATACACTGCAGCTAAATAAACAATAAAACGTAGAAAATCGTACAAATGCATTGATGCATTCAATTGTATGTTAATGTTAATTAAATGCCCTATTACGCTCTGTGATTGTTTTTCTTTGATTTGCAAATTGCTTAATTAATGTAAATGGCAAAGCATCGATTTATTTATTATGTTTTTCTGGTGCTATGCATAAGAAAAAGTTTACAAACGAAGAATTTATGACAAAAAACGTTATAAAACGTTAGAATAATTTAAAGTTTTTGTAGCTTTGTAGTAAGGTAAACTTAAATTGCAGCAAACATATTGCAAAAAGAGCAAAAATTATTTAAAAGCCAATAAGAGTTCAACATCAACACAAAACTAGAGCCATTGGATGTATTAGAAAGATTCGACCTATTTTCACGACATACAAAATTTTATGTTTGTGCTTTTTACGAGCCCAGATTTGTAGAAAGATGTTCCTGAAAAATTCATAGAGTGTAACGGTCCTCGAAGGAATAATAGACTTTTTTCTTGACCACACCCATGCGCTCACTTTTTAAATGACCGACAATTGGGTCTGTGGAAGGAATTATAGACTAATTATTTTTACCACACCTAGCCATGCGCCCACTTTTTTTTAAAGACCGATCTTCCTGAAATTTTCACAAAATGTAACTGAGGCCCTGGAAGGAATAATAGACTCTTTTTTTACCACACCTACCCATGCGCCCACTTTTTTTAAAAACCGGTCTTCCTGAAATTTTCACAGAGTGTAACTGGGACCTTGGAAGGAATAATAGTCAGTTTTTTTGACCAATCTTATATCTTTGTCAGTTTTATCTCAAGTTTAATGATGAAAGATGTTTACAAAATACTTTTGATATAATTCTTGGATTTTGGAGTGAGTATATAATGGGGTCTTAAAACCGAAAGAGCTACATATATCTTTGGAATGAGTAGACCTGGAGTCTTGATACCAGACGTATTTTAGAAATGGTAAATATGGAAAATATGTGTGACGTGTTCAAGAGGAATTCCGACATTTAAACCTGGTTACCATTGGATGACCCAAAAAGTATTTTTTTATCTTCATTTTCTATACCCGTCACACATAGTGTGAAAGGGTATATTCACTTTGTCAAAAAGTTTGTAATGTATGAAAGAAGACACCGTAGACCCCATAATGCATACATATTTTTGATCAGCTCGATGTGATGAGTCGATCTAGCCGTGTCCGTCTGTCTGTCTGTCTGTAGTTACACGTTTCATTTGCTCAGTTTTAAGAATATTAACATGAAATTCGATAAAACCAAAAAGTGCTACACCCATTTTGAGCCATGGGTTCCATACAAAATTTCGAGTTTTATTTTATTAAAAATAGTTTATTTATGAAGCAATTTGTGTTAAATACGGTAAGAAAGAACTTATATGTTTACAGAAGGACTCATTTTTGAGGTGGATCCATCATAGCATATAGCCCCCATACAAATCTACCGCCAAATTTTGAGTTTTTTTAAGAAAAATGATTTATTTATAAAGTGATTTGTTTCAAACATGGAAAAACACTTCTAATATCAGCCCAGGTTTAAAAAAGGAGCCATGGGTGAGCTGAGATCACTTTTAGCATTAAGTTTTGCTTGTTTCAGTTTACAATCTGCCAATTTGAAACTTTCTTACACCATTTTTGGTTTTACTACTTTTTATTTAGAAATAATTTTGGAATATAAAAAACTAAGCAAAATCTTTTTAATATACCCAATAAATACGATAAACCAAGCAATTGTTTGCACTTGTTCTAAAAGTGCCATGAAGAAGAAACAAAAAAAAAAAACCTCGAGTTGCAATTGGAAACTTAAAACTTTTAGCCAACTACGTTTTCATTTTATACTCGGTGCTGCTTGCTTCTACTACTTGTTTCCTTTTTTTTCTCCCTTTTTTTTCTTTCACAACATTTTTGCTTTTATTTACAAGCGCTTTTACCAATTGTTTTTCTTTACTAGCTTGAACTACTCAACTATACTCTTTCCTTCGCAGTTACACACTCTCTCCTTTGTTGCCAAGCATACTTAGAAAAACGTTTTCTTACTCTTTCTCACACTCAAACAGTTTACCAAATGGCCACATCAATATAAATGCCTTCGATCGTATGGCAGCCATTGTTGGCGCTTTTACCAAGCATATGCAGGCTGTAAAGTCATCCTCGACAACTGCGTCCTCGACATCCTCAGCATCCACTTCATCTGCCACAACAGGAACAGCAGCAGCAGCATCAGCAGCTGCACTTACAGCATGCAATCTCTCAGGCAGCCTTAACAGTCTCAGTAACACTGGCGAGTATGAACTCTTCTGTCGGCATATGCAGAAAACTTCCAAGCTTAGCGAAACGGGTAAGTTAAGCACAAATATGTGTATTTATGTATATGTATAAACGTTTAAGTGTTTGTGTGTGTGCATAGCAAAACTTTTTATTTCTCACATTACAATTTTTTTTGTTTTTTGTTTTTTTTTTTTTTTTTTTCAGCCATTTTTCCGCACTTTTATTTTTTAAACATATTTAAACTGAATTTACTATATAGTATTTATTTTTTTTTTTTTTTTGTATGTATCTTCAAGTGTAGTTCTTCAGCAGCTATTTTAAGTTTTGTTTTACATACTCGTATGGCGCACATACATATGCGTGTATGCCGCAAGTGCTTGTGGCGTTGAAATTTAAATGTATTTCAGCAGCTGCACAAGTCAAGTGTGTCGTATAGAAGAATGTGCTGCAACTTAATTGCCTCGCGTGCGTATGAGTAATGTGTGTGTTATACATATATGTGTGTGCGTGTGTGTGTACATTTGTATGCAATTACCAGCTACTAATATAAAGCATTTTTAAAACAAATTTTAAAGCACTTCGTGTTGCATTCAAAATGAGTAAAATAAAAATTATATTAAGTATACGCAACGTATGCTTCATATTAAACTTAATGTTACCAAACAACAAAATCATATAAGCATATGCTTTAATTATTTAATTATTTATTTGCTAAAACACAGACAAACGCAGCATTTATTTCCGTTTGCTCATTTCCGTTTCCTGCGCCATCTTTTTCAATACTCTTTATGCGCCATTGTCCATTTTCGCTGCTATTTTAATGTCGCTAATTAATTCAAGTGCAACAATGAAGACAATAAAACAAGCTACTTTATATAGTATAACAAACGAATTGCTTATGAACTTCGGCCTGCCTGTCTGTCTGTCTGCCTTCTTTCCTTTCTATCTCCTTCATCCAACATCTTTACCACAAAATCACAGCAGGCAATCAGCTTTCTTGACGGCATTTTCTTCTTACGTACTCTGTACTCTTTACGAGGACATAACTTGGCGTGAACAGCATGAGTTCGCCTTGGTACATAATTAAAAGCAATTTAGTGCGCCCAAAATGAGAAACTTCAAGTCAACTAAACTTCGTAACAGCGCAGCATGAAAAACTGCTGCTATACTCGTTTAGAGGAAAAACATAAAACGACGAGCAAAAGTTTCAAAGTGCAAAATTGCGACACATAATGAAAATTTGTGTAGTTGTATACTTGCTTAACATAAACATAAACGAGTAAAGCGACAAAAATAAAAGTAGTAAATAAAAATAAATTTGTTATGATTTACTTGGTACATTCATTTTATCAAGTAAGATAAATGTTTTAAATGAGTTAAATTGTTGAAATATTTAAAAAATATATATGAGGCATACTTTGTCAACGGTAGACGCCCTTCCGGCAGAACATGTTTCGAAGTATAAAGTTTAAATAAAGCTAAAAATTCAGAAATATTAAAAAAAAATTACTCGGATTTTGTCAAAGAGTTTTCTCTTTAGACTAATTAAAAGATCTGACCATGTTTATCATATGATTTTAGGGTTCACTGAATTCAAATCTTGTATTTTGACTTGAAGTTCTTAAGGTTGCTGAAATTAAATCCAGAATTTTTGTACATGTCTATGTCAGTCTGCTCAATTAAGCCAATCCGTTTTATATTAAACGTGCTGAAACTAGAAACTTAAGCATCTCTCGGCAATATTTTTATTTCACTGACGCCAAAAGCCTAAACGACGAAGTGGTCTTCCGCTGAGAAAGCTCATATATGAACTTACATATACATATATAGTTTTATACACTACTAGCGAATACCCGGCGTGTGCTTCTAAGTTGTAAGGGCGTTTTTTTTTACGTTTCGCATATGTTTTTTTTTTTTTGATGGCATTAAAATATGGTCGGGCTAACATAAAAACATACTAAAAAATACCATTTTTTTATTGCAAAGTACCCAAAATATGTTTGGGAAAGCTGCAATCATCTGATTTTTTTGGTTTTTTGTTTTTTTTGATTGCAGTGAATCCACAAAATGTGTGGGGCTAGTATAATAAAAACATAAAAAGGACAAACTGTTTTGTATGGGATAATTAAAAAATCGACTCCTTTAATGAACATAATGTGCCTCATCAATTGTTTTAGTGGAATTTTAATTTACTTGCATTGTTGACTTTCAAATGAAACCGATTTGGGACTTATCCGATGAATGGTTTCAACGTCTGTAACGGACATAGAAACACCTTTTACTATTTTATATGTATAACTTTACCCATCTTTTTCAACTTAAATACTTAAATAAAATAGAGGAACAAAACTTAAGATAATTATTTTGTAAGTGAGGTGGTAAATTGACCATAAGATCTTCACTAATCTATTGTATTGTTTGGTATGCGTAAAAGGTTTTTAGGGGCTCTTAGGGTTGTTCTTCAATGAGGGATTTTTTTTATGTTGAAAATTATCACAATTTTCTAAACAATTTCCAATTTTCGACAATTTCTACCTTTATCCAGTTAACCCTTCTTTAAAGACTTCTTAGAACTTTGAGATATGAAACAAGCATTAAGTTTCTATACTTGATTGAAGGTATCCGATTTCCAAAGCAGTTCAAAAATTCGCTGCATATTTTTCGACAGGATAAATGTTGCAAGTAGTCAAAGCAAATGACTGCGGTCTGTCATTATTTTCAGCGCAGACATTTTTAATATAATGTCTTAATTTTCTTTTAGATTTTCTACGATACTAAGAAGCGCATATATAAGTGATTAATTTTCAACTTAGCTAAAGTAATAGCATAACATTTTCTGATGCCTTATTAAAATTAATTGAAAGACAACACAACGAATAGAAATTAAAAACTTTTCAAAACTTTAAAATAAAAAACTGGCAGAAAACTATCATCCAAACTCAAAAAATATTCAACGCTACAAAATTTTTCACAGTCAAAGCAGCAAATTGATATTGGTACTTTCTTTCGAAATTCAAAGTAGTAATATTGTTTTCGCATCACTTCAAAATTTCATTTTAGAGTTTTAAACTTTTCTGGCAACTAAAGTTGTGACAAACGCAGACTGCTACTGCATAGCTTCAATGTTTGTTTTGAAGTTACATTCAAAAATAATTCTTCCAAAAGTTTTTTTTGCTTTCTTTTCTTTTGAGTATCTTAACAAGACATTAGGAAATTTTCTATTAGTTGCCAGAGGCAACCTAAAATTATAAAGTCAGTTAAAGAAAACGGCGGAAAATTTATGCACATACATATGATGTGTATGTATGTAGTACATATTTTATATTTATGAAAATTTTAATTGCTGCCAAATCGATGTTTTGTTAAAATTTATAAAGAAAATATTATTGAACAAATAAATTTTAATGAAAGATTCGAGCTAAGTATGCTACTTCATCGTTCTTACAAAACATTGAACCATTCAAAAAATTAAAATATGAGTATACGACGCAGGTTATTACGTTTTTGGCTCTTTAAAATAATATTTTATAATGAAGAACGTCGCAATGAACCAAGTATTTTTTTAACTCACACAAAATATATTTACCATTTTCGATTTAAATAAAACAATTAAAAACAAGGAAAACGTTAACTTCGGTGGAACCGAAGCTTAAATACCCGTCACACGAATCTTTGAATAGTTTATGTGATCATAAGTGGCTTATATACATTTATAAATATAAATTTGGAAATAATTACTTTTTCATATAGATGTTCAAAAATAATCAATAAGTTTGTAAGGGTGCTATAGCTAAAAATGGGTGTGGCATCTTGGTTTTGATATTGGATGTCATTAGAAGTGTTTTTACCCAAATTTGAGTGAATAGTTTCATAAATAATACCTTTTTTTAATACAAAAATTTGAAAATGGGCGTTAAGTTTGTATGGGGGCTTTATTTAAAAATGGGCGTGGTACCTTGGTTTTGATATTGGATGTCCTTAGAAGTGTTTTTACCCAAATTTGAGTGAATAGTTTCATAAATAATACCTATTTTAATACACAAATTCGAAAATGGGCGGTAAATTTGTATAGGGGCTATAGCTAAAAATAGGCGTGGCAGCTTGGGTTTGACATTGGATGACATTAGAAGTATTTTTACCCAACTTGGGGTGACTACATTCATAAATAATAGCTATTTTCATAGAAAAATCCGAAAAAAACCGTAAGTTTGTATGGGGGCTATATCTGAAAATGGACGTGGCAACATTCTTTTGATATTGGATGCCGTTAGAAGTGTTTTTACCCTATATTGTAGTAAAAGCATTTATAAATAATAACTATTTTCATACAAAAAGTCGAAAAAGTGGTAAGTTTGTATGGGGGCTATATCTAAAAATGGGCGTGGCACCTTGGTTCTGGTATACAAATTAACTAGGAGCACAAAAAGCTTAAGTTTCAAATTTCAGGTCAATATCTTTAAAACTTTTCGAGTAACAGCCATCGCAACAGACAGACAGACGGACAGACGGACAGACAGACAGACGGACAGACAGACGGACATGGCTAAATCGATTCGTCTCATCGAGCTGACCAAGAATATATATACTTTATAGGGTCTCCGATGTCTCCCTTCCATGCGTTGCAAACTTTCGGACAAAATGATAATACCCGTTCACACTATATGTGACGGGTATAAAAAAAGAAAACAAAAGTAAACAAATTTAATTAAACAAACATTTAGAAAAAAAAAAAACAAACAACTCCTACTCTACTTCTTTATTAAGACACAAACATTGCTCTTTAATGGAATTGAATACGAGTGTGTGTAGTATGGTTAGCCACAATTACATTATATGTTACACTCTCTGTTCCCTTCTCTATCTTGCTTTTGCTTTAAATAACTCTTGGCACTTTTATTGCAATTTTACAAAATTAATTAAAATCAAATTAAATTCATTTATTCGCTTTGCAAAAATCAACAAAAAAATATATATATAAAAAAAGATAGAATGATATATATTCTTGTGTGTGAAATAAAAGATAAATTGCTATTTTCTGCATTGTTAATCCATTTATTTGTGTTTTCTTTGGATTGCTTTGAAAGTTTGCAAATCTGTTATTTTAACAATGATTTAGAATTCCACTCTTCAAAAACAAAGTCTTCTACAATATTTGCTATCTAACTAAAGTTTTTTATGCAATTGCATTTATTTTTGATGCAGAGCAAATAATTACTATAAAAACACACTAAAAATGCCAGTTTTTTTGTATTCCAGCGAGTCTACAATAAGTTGGGACTAGTATAATTAAAAACATATACAAATTCAAAACATTTTGTGTGGGAATATAAGAAAATGGGCTTTGTGTACGAATTCTTGGGTTTCATGGATATATTTCCATGTATTTTGGGACATAGGTTTCAAAAATGGACACCATAAATGTTTTGTATTTTAGTTAGAAACGTTTCGGTTACATTTAGAATCGAATCTTATTTTTGAGTATAACTCGAGAACGATCCTTAAGAAAAACTTGAAAACATTTTTGGAATCTACGCCCTAAAATATATGGGATTAGATCCATGAAAACCCAGAAGGAAATTTATAAACTAGTTATCTCTTTTTTTTGACATTAAGAACTTTCTAAGCAGACCTTGAATAAAATTTACTTGGCTTTAATTTAATATTTAAAACAATTAAGCAAACCAACAACAAACTAAGAACAAATTTGACAATAAAGCATTGAAAAGAACAATCAAATATGAAAACTAAAGATATAAATCACCAAAAATAATATTACTCATACGCAGTGGCATACAAAATATGTATTTACATTGCCAATTACAATTGAATTTATTTGTTTATATTTATTTAAAATAAATAAATTTAAAGTACTAATTTAAAAAAAAAAAGTATATGACATAAAGTTAAATATTCAAAAGAAATTTAATTTGGCTACTGACATATTTCCATTTTCGTTTTCGGCATAAAATAATTTTAAAAGCGTATGTGCAGCATATGTGTACGCATAAAAAAAAAAAATTAAGGAAATTATATCAAAACCAAGCTAGACTGCCGCAAGCGCTAATTTTAATAAAGTTTTCGTAAAAACTACAACAACAAAAAAATTCACAGAGTTGGCGACTAGCAGTAGAATCCTTTGAAGTACGATGTGACATAATATTCCACGCTGCATTTTCACCATTTTTCGCTTAAAACTAACAATTCACATTTACTACGAGCAGGCGCCTACAATGTAGGCAACAGTTTTTTTGAAACACACACACACACATAAGCCATAACAAAAAAACTAAAATTTCATATAAAAGTAAAAGAAAACATTCATAAAGCGAAAAAAATGCAAAAAAAAAAATAGGTCTTTAAAAAAAAATACTGTAAAATGACTTTCAAACAACTTTAAGGCTTTGCGGCATTTGATAACAAACAAAAAAGAGGACTATTTTAAAGATTGTGTGCCATGACGACATAAAACTTTCAAATCCTTTTTTTTTTTTTTTTTTTTTGTTTAAGCTGTCAACATGCGCTGTAAGCTGATGTATAAAGTATATTATTTTCAAAAATATTTTTTTCTATTTTTGCTTTGAAAAATACGTCGAAAGTTTGCAACAAAAAAAAGTGAAATGTTACATTTTTCCATGAAGTGAAAATATTTTCTTTTTTCTTTTTATGTCGCGTAAAAAACACTTTTAATGCACTTTCACGCGATTTGATGTTATCAGTTTATCGAAAAGTTTCTAACGCATTGAGACATTGGAGATTTTATAAAGGATATTCAATATAATTATTTTTTCTTTTTATTTTTTTGCATAACGCGTAACGTGATTAAACAAGTTTGTCACTGCGTTTATCACGCTGATAATAAGAACCAATGCTCCTATTAGCGCTGTAATTGAAAGATTTAATTTAATTTTTAATTTTTATTAAATTATAAAATTTTGAATCTATTTATTTGAAAAAAATAAGATAAATTTAATATATTCATGGTAAGATAATTTTTTTTTTTTTATTTTGAATGAATAATGAATGAATTAAATAGATTAAATAGATTTTTTTTGATTGAATTAAAATAAATCTCTGAAATCTCTGAGTTTTGGTGTAAATACTTAAAAATTTGCAGCATGACACCGATACATCGATTGTCTTCATTAATTGAATAGGATGGCCCATTTATTTAATTTTTAAATTTCTATCAGCCCGACTCCCATTTTCGAAATCACTAAATTTCAGTGATTTACTTTTTAAATAAATTCTTATTATTTAATAATTCTCAAGCAGTTTAAGCATAACAATATAGTTTGTGAATGATCGGATGTGAAACGTCAACAAGGAACACACCCGGTGATGTCACTTTCGCTTTTTTCTCTTTCTCAAATACACATTTTGTACTGTTTAAAATTTCTGTACAGTTTACCATGCATGAGTGCGAAAAAGCAAAAAAAAAGCGAAAATGGCATCACTGAACACAACACATTGAGACCTTTCAACACAAGTTAGACAAAGACTACCAATCATACAAAAGCTCCTACATATTATATGCATAAACTGTTTGGGAATTATAAGATTATAAGAATTTATTTGAAAAGTAAATCACTAAATTCTAATATGGGAGCCTGACTGTATACAAAAAAACTCAAATTTGCAAACCGCTAAAATGAAACCCTATTCAAAACGTAACACATGACAACACTGAAGCATTTGAGTGTATGCGACACTGTGTTTAAAAAAGTGAATTCATTAAAATAATTATTTAATAAACTAAACATGCCAAATGCTTAGTTTTTTTGATGCAGATAATTTTTTAAGCATTCCCCTGGACGAAATTTTCAACGGAATTGAAAACACTCGTTTCGAAGTTTGGAGTCATGGTGTAAAAGAGTTTTAATCAAAACTCCAGTGGAAGCGTTTTCGGTGTCACGCCTGTAAACCATTCACCATTCACGGGTCACTGCATTGTTGGTATATTAGCTTCTAGACTATAACAAACCATGATTCGCATGATTTGTTATGTCAGTCTATGAATTGGAGATCATATGTTGTCACAATGACTCTACTCTTACCTAAAGCATGGCATTATTAAACATGTAAACTATACTAACCATTTTGAACCACATTTATGTTGCTCATATAAAGAGCATTAAATTTGTGGTACTTCAATAGTAAACAATTTTTTTTTTGCTATCTTTCTTTACAAGAAAATTTTGCAATGGCTTAGGAATCACACAAAGAAAATAGTAAGAAAAAAAAATCGTTCTCATTTTTTTTCTTTCTTATTTACGCTTTTCAAGGAAATGTACACATCTTTGGCTTTTGTTACAATTTTTTACATCAAAAAGTTACAAACAGCGAAAAACTAGTCGAGGCATTGTGCAAGATTGCAAAGCGTAAAGTATTGAAAAGTTTCTCTCTTATAGCAACAAAAAAAAAAATAAGGAAAAAATGAAAACAGGATTTATTTTGCAGCACATCCTCTATTCACATCTTTTCTTCTTTTTTGCACACCACTTGCAAAGCAATGATTGAGTTTAGTTATTTCCTTGGCCAAAAGCATTTACTTCCTTTCTATCTATCTTTCTGTCTTTCTGTCTTTCTGTCGGTCAGTCAGTTTCCTCTTTCTTGCCTATCTTCGATATTTTGTTGTAGTTTTCTTGTTATTTTGAACACAACTCGTTTGCTTGCCTTCTTTTCGTATAAGTTTTTTCGTTATTTTGCAATCGATAGAAGAAAGTATTATCCAAGCACAACTTTTTGAGCTATGTTGCCGAAAAAATGAAAAACAATACCCACCAACCACCAACAATACTACCACTACTTTCTTAAATATTTTCCCATAACCAAAAACCAACTTAATCTCACCCACAAAATGTGCAACCACAAAACTAAGCTATCCACATTGCACACAGCATCTGGCCGTTCGCATCGAAGTCAAGTGCTGACCAACTTTAAGCCAACATTCCTGTCAAACTTAGAATCTAAAGTTTTATCGAGTTTGCTGCTACCAGCTCATTGTCGAGTTATCAATGTCATTTACAGCAATGTTGCCTTTTTGCACTTCCACTATAACATTCTATATCTATAATGGAAGTTTTTTTTTTTTTTTTTTTTTATTTACATATTTGAGAAATGCAAAAATTATTTTATCTACGCACAAAAACATGTTATTTGCATATTTGTTAAGTCATTTTAGGGATTTTTTTGACATTATTTGTATGCGATTTTTTTTTTTTTTTGGAATGCTGAAGTTGTTAGTTTGTTGTTAAAAAGTGCTTACTAATGCATTTTTTATTGATTTGTTTAAAAATGTAACTGTATCTTTTTAGTTGTTACTATATCCAACTGTGCTGTGAATATTTAAGGGCTTTCAGAAAACATTTGATTCAATAAGAAGCGTAGCATCGAATGAATTGTTCCCAACTTGCCAAACACATTTTCCAGAGCAGATTTGAGCTAAACCTTTTTTTTAAGTTTTGAGTTCATTTTTCATGAAATTGAAAATGATCCATACAAAATTTGTTATACAATAAGTCAGAATTTGGAATATGTTTTTGTATGTATCCCATTAAGCGAATCGTAAAATAAAACTTTGGTGGACCATTTAATTTGACGAAAATTAAAATAATGGAGTTTTCATCTGGTCAAAGTCCGCAGACTAAATGGATTCTTGACCACCTGGGTCAAAATTTCAGGAATCTTCTATGCCCAAAAAATAAGGTGAAATTGAATTTATTTTTGAAAATTCTTTTATTCATTCTTCCAAATCAATCAATCATCACCTTCAAAGTACTCCCCACCCCATTACAAAACACTAATGCTCAAGAATTTTCCTATCTTCGATACAGTTGAAAAAGTCTTTAGCTTTTTCGCAGCGGATCTGAATTTGCTCTATTGTCACACAACGGCGATTTTGAGCTTGCTAAACAAAGTTAGAAATCACACTGCTCCAGATCTATTGAATACGATGGTTGTGGAATGATTTAAGTCGAATTGATGGCGAAAAAATCACGAAAAAATCCATAAAAAAATCAATGATTTCGGAACTAGTCGTAATTTGATGCTTTTGAAGCTGAATTAGCCTTTCGATATGCCAATATCATCATCAAACTCTCTAATCCTGAATCAACGGGTTTTCAACACCAAATCTTTAATTTTTTGAACGTGAGTTTCGTCAGTTAAGGTTGATGGTCGCTCCTCGTCTTTGACACAACTACGGTCCGTTTGATATTTTCTATATCACATTGAAACAATTTTTTCGACATAGCCAAAGGTTATTGAGAATGGTCCAAAGGCTTTCTGGACCATACTCAACCATTCTCAATGAATTGCTCAGCAAGTTTCGACATCGCAAAAAGCAAAGCATATTCCAAAGACAGTCCTACTAAACTAAGAAAGAAACCAGTTCGTCAACTCCTTCAAATTTCACATTATTATATAGACGCAGTAGCATGTCAATACTAATAAAGTTCAAATATATGCTAGGTCCACAACTATGTTAAATTTTCTATAATTTTTTTGGTCATTATTAGCTACACATCTAATCGATTTCTTTAAAATTGGCCAAATGTATCCTAGTCAAGGCATGGGGAACCGACTGATTGGTAAAATATTGATAATCAGAACCAGTAAAGTCTGATGAAACCGTTGGAGCGAAAGAGGTCTTCCCATTTGATAATTTTCATTACAAGGTAACACTTATTTTTTCAACAGAATTCTCAAAATTCTCGTGTTAAGAATCATTTTTCGTATCCTTCGCTCCATTTCGGCAGTTAATTATTTATTGTGCAGCTCCAAATTAGTTAGCTGAGTTCGATATCAATCTCCTGCTTTGGTTTTATTTGGTTATAATTGCGGTTAAAGCTATTCGCCAAAGTTTGGCTAGTTAAATTTATATTCTCTTAGTGAATAAATTAATAAATGAATCATTAATTGCATTTACGATGCTAGAGCTCATATCAAAGAAAGACATTTCATTTAAATGCTTACTTTAGTGCTTACACTTATAATTAAAAAGCGAATAACAATTAAAACCAACGTTCAAAAATTAACATTAGATAATAAATTTTAAAAAGAAATTAAAAAGCCAAACATTATTGTCATTAATTGAAAGTCATAAAAGTTCTTCATTTTGCGGCTTCGGAGACTTAAAGTCTTAAATCTAAAAATATACTCTTTAATAAAACAAATCCCAAGTAAATTTCGAATAAATAACTTTGCTGAGTACGTAATAAAGTATGCTAACAAAGTTATTATGCTGAATAGCTTAAAAGAGCTATGTAGAGAGTTGTAATGGAAGATCGGTTCGTTGCGCAGCAGTTGGTCGAACACAGCATGTTTTATTACATAATACATATTTTCTATTTATATAAAAAAAAAAAAATATATAAAAAAAACAAGAGAAATGTTAAAAACGTTGTCTTTAGTTTAGATATTGTAATAGTACAAACACAGAACAAGCAAGCAAGCAAGCAAATGTCGTGCGAGTGACTGGCAAATAGCGTGAATTCAAATAGAATCTCAACACTACTACTTGACTTTTTGTACGAGTCGTAACAACAATCTAAATTATCATCATTGTTGTTGCTGGTGTTATCCTTACTCTGCACTCTGTCGGTTAGTCGCTTAGATCTGTCTGCCCTTTCAGACTTTTTTATACTGGTTGTACTTGTTGTACTTGTTGTATTTGTTGTTTATGCGCTAGTTACTCGGCTCGTTAAATTGCATTCTGTCGACTGCCTGCACTGGCATTTTTATCATCATGCTGCCCTGCCAGTTGACTACAGACAGCAAAAAATACCAACCATAGTAGAATACTATCATGGAGCAGTTATATTTGTGTACTTATTGTACATTGTAATAAGTAAAACTTTTACATTTCTTGGTTTACAACTATTCGTTTGCACTCACTCAATGTTGCTTCGAGCCACTGTGAAATCCCAATACAACATTGTCAGACAGCGAATGTCTTCAAACGGTTTTTCCTTGTTAGCTTACTCACTGACACATTCAGTTGTCGCCATATTTCTTATTGCAGACATCAGTGCTCAACAGGGTATAAACCAGTTACAAAATATTGCAAAGACAAAAACAACTCAAAGTAAACTCAAAGTAAAGTGACAGCAGGTGGTGTCAAAATTGAAAATTAAACAACAAAAAAAAAAAAGTTACCATAAATTAAATAGAATTATTTGATAACATAGCTGATTTTTTAAAGATTAAAGCTTTTTAAATGAATTTTCAAATGTTATTCCAAAAAATATTTATGGAGTAGCAGTTCGTAACAGAATTTATATCTTTTAAGCAATGCGCCTGTTCATGTTTTCAACTGTTTTTATTTTCGAAAAAAAATATTTTCAAAAAAATGTTTTTAAAACAAGGAAGAAAGGGTAGAAAAGGACCGAAGCTAAAATACCCGCTACACAATTTGAATAGCTTATATACAGCTGCGGTGAAAAAAATAGCACCAAACAAATTTTCAAAATAAATCAAGCTTTTTTAAGAAAAACTATAAAAGATATGGTGATGTTTTATACATGATTTTATAGGTGGAAATGTCTATTTTAAACCCGCCCCATATTATCAATTTATATCTATATATAACGATTTTGTGAAATATTATGTCTTTAAACCCAATTTTACAGCCGGTGAAAAATAGCACCATAACGACCTTTCACTCGAAAAAAGCCACTTAAACTTAGAAATCTTGTTCAAACCGGGTTTTAGACTTTTAAAAAACAAAATAAAATAATAACAAGGAAAAACGTTACTAACTTTCGGTGGAACCGAAGCTGAAATACCCGTTACATGGGCGTGTCGTCTTGGTTTTGACCCTGGATGACCAAAAATGTTTTTACCCAATTGGGAGCGAGTACATTCATAAATAATTACTATTTAAAAAAAAAAAATCGAAAAAAATCTATAAGTTTGTATGGGGGCTATACCTAAAAATGGGCGTGGCACTCTCATTTTCGAACTTAACCTAGTCGTTGCCGAGAAAAGCTTAAGTTTAAAATTTCAGCATAATATCTTTATATCTTCATCGAAAAGATCGCATAGCAACAAACAGACGGACAGACAGACGGACATGGCTAGATCGATTCGTCTCATCGAGCTGATCAAGAATATATATACTTTATGGGGTCTCCGATGCCTCCTTCAATGCGTTACAAACTTTTTGACAAACTGAATATACCCGTTCACACTATGTAACGGGTATAAAAAAGCAAAAAGCGTATATATTTTATCAAATATAGGGTTTAAATTAGAAATAGTTAATACGACTTCAAATTCATACAACTTGTATGAAAAGTGGAAAAATTCGTTTAATAAGGCCATAAGGCTCAAAACTGAAAGAGATAGCAAGTTGCGTTCTTCGAGACAAGTTAATGGCTATTAGATACCTTCATTTTCCCGAAGAGAGCAACTTTCTATCCATCGTAGTTTTCAAATGAGAGAGGTAGGGGTAACGAAATTTTGATTTAATTTGGTAAATGGATCATTTATCAGGTTCGAGGAGATCGGCTGTAGCTCAAAAACGAAAAGAGATAGAACATTACTTTCTTCAGAGGAAATAATAAAGAATGTTTTGGCTAAATTTTTTGTGAAGAAAGTAATGTTCTATCTCTTTTCGTTTTGAGCTACAGCCGATCTCCTCGAACCTGATAAGCTTGATTTATTTTGAAAATTTGTTTGGTGCTATTTTTTTCACCGCAAATGTATGATCATCAGTGACGTAGATAGTACTTCGTTCAGAGGATGGTTAGGAGTCCAAGATCCGCACCTCCTACACCACGGATCCCCTTTAATAAACAGGCTTATTTAAAAAACTTACGGGTATAGAGCATTTCATTATTTCTGTGGTGAAAATGAAAAAGTGCTTAAGTTGACTTAAGCAAAAATTGAGATAAGAATACTACGTTGATTTCCATAACAAAAACTACCCAAAATTTGAATTATTTTTGACGATTTTTTAGGGAAGTTATAGACAAAATAATTTTTGCTTAGTCTCACTTTTGCATACAATTTCAAAACGGTAAAATCAAAAATAATTAGTTTTTCCTTTTTATCACAGATTATACCACTTCTCTAGTGCACGTTTACCCAGAGAAGTCCCATGCACTGATTGTTACTTGGTCCCTAGTGTCTTTTGATGGATCAATGTTTTATCATCGCCAAACACTTCTTTGAAATAATCACACTCAGCTAAATAACTTTCATTCTTTGATCATCCATAAACAGTCCATGAATTTCATCGACGATGTCTGATATGAAAACTTCATGTGGGACATTCCACGTAACTATTGCTGATACGTCCACAACAAAGAAAACCTTTCTTAACCATTGATATTCTCAACTTGTGTTGGCAAAGAGAGTGATTTTTGAGACGCAGTGTGAGACCACACTGGGTGTTTTCGTTTAATTTGATTTTCCAGAAATATTTAAAGTAAATAATGAATTTTTTTATTTCCTCTTTTATTCAATTTGTTAGCATAAATATACCAATAAAAGGCTTCGAATAAAAATTCCAAGCATAAAGTTACATGTTTAAGCCTTTTTATACCCTGTACCCAAAGGGTAAAAGGGTGTATTAAGTTTGTGCGAATGTATGTAACAGACAGAAGGAGCCAAGATAGACCATATAAAGTATATATATTCTTGATCAGCATTGGAAGAGGAGTCAAACTAGCTATTTCTGTCCGTCCGTCTGTCTGTCTGTCCTGCTGTCTGCCTTATGAGAGAGATTATCTCGGAGACTATAAAAAAGATAGGGCCACCATATTTGAAACTTAGACTCTCCTAGTGTTCATTTGCAAACGGTTTTTCTCAAGACCCATTTTAAGGGGTACCCCCATACAAATGTACTCCAAAATTTTGAGTTTATGCATAAAAACGTCATTGTTTTTTATTCTAGGAAGTTCAAATTTAGTATACATTATGTCTATGATAGTCCTAATAAAATATCCCAATATGGGTAGGACCACCAAAATTTTAGGAATAGCCCCCTTAACAAAACTACCACAAAAACGTCATTGTTTCTCATTCTAGGAAGTGTAAGTGTAATGAAATAGACCAATATGGGTAGGCCCAAAAAAAAGTTTAGGTACAGCCCCCATACAAATAAAATATAATTCAATGAGGTTTGGTAGTAAAATATAACATAACTTAAGGTACATAAAGATTGGGTACAGGGTATCTTGCAGTCGAGCATACTCGACTTCAGCGTTCTTTCTTGTTCTTGTTTGCTTTTTAATATTTGCTATTATTTATTCACTTTCAGCACTTTATAAATAAAGAAAAGCTTTCTGAGTATGACTGTGGATATCCTTGTTAATTTTTCTTTCTGAATCTTCTTATTCAATTGTCAGAAATTTCAGTCATTCATGTAACCAACCATTTGCTCAGCATTTCATTTGTTTAATTCTTTATTTATTTTTTATTTTGGATTTTTTATGCCACATACTCATTTGTTTGCTGTAAATACCGGCAAAGTGCTATGGAAGATGTAGCTCCACATATATGTATATATTTTTTTAAACAAAAATAAACAAAATATAAAAACCAATTAAATTAATATGAATTTCATTGTTCAATTCTGCATTCCATATATCACTCTACCTCTATAATTTTTTACGCATTTTTTTTATATAATTAAATATTTATTTCAGCGCAAATATGAATTTCTTTTTTAATTAATTAAATGCTTTAAATGATAAATTTTATGTGTGCACATAAAAATCATTTATGTAATTACATAAAAATCTTTTCGAGTGTATTTATCATATTTGTGGCGATGTGTTTCTTTTTTTTTTGTTTTAATTCCTTGAAAAAAAGGAAATTAATTGGCCAATAATATTTATGTTATGCAATTCGAATATTTATAGAAGACGGTAAAATTTTACAACATAGCTTTAATGCTACTAAAAATTGGTAAAGGTTTGTTTTTGTCGTATGGGTGCTCTAGATTAGTACAAAAAAATATACATGAATTCATTTTCTCAACATTTTTTGTCTTATTAAATTCTCTTCTTCAAACGTCATAGCTATCTTAAATTTCAGCATACATATACATAAGTAGATAGTATGCACTCAAAGTAACTTAAATAAACAGTTTTTTAGTCCAAAGTATTTTTCTTACATTTTTATACCCGTTACACATAGTGTAAACGGGTATATTCAGTTTGTCGAAAAGTTTGAAACGCATTAGAGGAGACCTCTGTCGGTAGTTATATGTTTTACTCGCTCAGTTTTAAAGATATTAAACTGAAGTTCGAAACTTAAGCTTTTGTCATTCCTAAAGTGTCAAAACCATGGTGACACGCCCATTTTCAGACATAGCCCCCATAAAATTTTTTTTTTTTTTTAAATAAAAACGGTTTATTCAAGAAGCGATTTATGTCAAATGAGTTATAAACAATTCTCATAGCAACCCACATTCAGAAATCGATTTATGGTTGAGGTGGAATCACGATAGCATGTAGCCCCCTACAAATCTTCTACCAATTTTTGAATCTATATGAAAAATGTTTTATTTTTAAACCGATTTGTTTCAAACATGGTAAAAACTCTTCAAATAGCAACCCATGTTTAGAAAAGGACCAACGGTTTAGATGGGACCACTATATCATAAAGGGCCTATACAAATCTACCACCAATTTTTAAGTCTTTATATAAAAATGGTTTATTTATAAAGCGATTTATTTCAAAAATGGTCAAAATACTTCTTGTACGAATATTTTTGTATGTAGCACCCATACAAACATATTCATTTAAGAAAACTCTGACGGGTATTGAAGCTTCGGTTTCACCGTTGTTAACGTTTTTTCTTGATTTTCTTCAAATTGAGCTCAAGCAGCATTGAAATGCGAGGACTTTATACAGCAGCATTGTTCGCATTGTTTATTGTCAGTCTGTCTGTTTGTCCGTCTGTCTGTCAGTCAGCTAAGTAAATATTATTCTCTTCAATTTGTGTGACATTCTATATTTTCTCATAAACCGTATACGAGTATATTCTGTTTTATTCGAATGCAGCAATATTGATGAAATATTTCTACGGAACAATGCAAAAATTCTTTAATCGACTTGAGACAATGCATACCTACAATACAAGTTCAAGATAAATTCTTGATGCTGCAATGTAATCATCATTCTTGAATTTCAAAGTCTTAAGATACACCGGCACTACTTAACAGAAAGAGGTAGTTTATTGTGCATAGTTTAAGTTTTTTTTTTCGTTAGGTCACAGCAACGTTCTTCGACGTCAAAGGAATTTTATTTGATCCTTAACTATTGTACTAAAATACAATTGTAACATACTAACTAAATTGCAGTTCTTGAACTTTTTATATCAAAATGAATAAAATGCAAAAGCTGCCATATACGATATATATTTTTGTGATCAGTATAAAAGCATTTGGTCGCCTATTTGTGACTCAAATAGTTCCGTTGTGAATGTTGAATGAAACTCAAACCGGAAAATACGTCTAAAATAGTCCCCAAAGTGAGATCGCAAATAACGAAAAGTTATGATTTTACTTAAAGACTTAAAATAATTTAGTTTGTATGAGGAATGGGCTGGGCTTTTGTCGTGGAACATCGTGGCCCACTTATTTGTTCGTGTTCGTGAGGTTTCGTCTTTCAAGAAATACGAAAGACAAAACAAGAAAAATCAAAATTTTAAAATAATAAATAATTATTTTATTATTTGAGCTATAAACCCGGGATTTGAGCCTAGATTATTCAAAACGATTGGCAGGGCATTAACCTACTAAGTAAATGTGGATTTTTCTGAACGATTATAAAAATATTTATTAAAATATAACTTTTCCTTTCAGTTTTTAAAAAATTTCGTGTTGGGTGGTGCTGGGCTTTTCAATAGATCGTGCGGGCTGGGTTTTTTCAAAACACGGCCCATCCCATCTATAATCCTAAGAATAAAATATGTAGAACACTCTCGATTTGGAATGTGTGTACCTATTTATTTGAAATTTGCATTTTCTCCATGAATTTTAATACAATGAGAGAACTTTAGATTAAGAATAAAAATATATTCTTGACATTTTTTGGCATTTTTGAAATTCAGGGCCCCAACATGTATTAAAAGGCCCTATTGCATTATTTACTGTCAAAATATTTTTTATTCTTTGGACTATGGTCTATTTGAGCGTCAAGAAATCAAGGCTCATTGTCTGCAGTATAAAAGCTTGTATACAGTATTTTTATAATGGAGAACTATAACCATTTTGGGACCCATGCGCCACATCAGCCGAATTTTGGTACTACTAAAATGGTACTACTAAAGACAGCGATGTTAGAAGATAGAACCATAAACATTTTTGGAGCACATAGGGTGCTATAGGTGGCAAAATTCTATATTGAAATTGGGCCCCAGTTTGTAATTCAATGAACAATTGAATTTCTTTGTAAGAAGCCAGTTAACATACAGAAATAATTAAACAAAGCAGAACATATTCGCCTTTCACAAATATTTTGACAAAATTAAACAATGTAATCAATTTGATATTTAAATTAAGGAAATATTTTCTAACAACAAAAACAACAACAACTCTAAGCTGAACACTAAACAACTGTATTAACTTAACTAAATATTTTATATATCTCTGCATAAATTTTTAAGTCAAAACATACAAAATGCAAGCAAAACATGAAAATAGATAACAACAGCAACAATTGCAGAGGAAATGCAAGCAAACACCTTAAAAATTTCCTCAAAGAAGAAGATATGTATTTCTACAAAACAACTTGACAATTTGAATAAATATTGTTTATCGTATTACGTATACGCAATGTATTTAAGTAATTTCACAGGCATGTCCTTTTAATTGTGCTCATTAGACAGATGACTCAAAATAAGACTTAAAATAAGACAAAATCTATGTAAATGTATGTGTTTACAAGTGCTTAAACGTATCTAACTGCAATGACAACAAAAATAGTTGTGGCTGTAATATTTAAGACAAGGCAACAAGAAATCAGTATTGTGGTTTCGTTTTGTGGCATTATAAATGGTAAAACATGTAAAGGATATACACAATATTAATTTAAAGTTTTTCATGTGAAATGCTGATTATTCTGGCGCAAATTTAATTTCAATTGTTATGAACGGAAATGTCACAAGAGAATTTCACACACAATACAAGTAATAATCATTTGGGCATAACAATTACTTGCAGCCTTTTGATCCTTTTTGGTGTTTTTTTTTTTTTTTTTTTTTTATAAGAAAGAAAAGTCGAAGAAAATCGTTGCATAATTACAAAAAGGAAATTGCAAAACGGCACAAAGCATCGAAGCATTGCAGGTGGTGTTTCTTGATGTACATATACAGACTTGCTTTTTTTTTTTTTTTTTCTTATATAGTATATACGCTGCTGCATCATATCCTGTGTGCAGCACAGTTTACACAAAAGTGCTGCAGGCTTCTAGACATACAGACAGCAATGAATGGAACAAACAGACAAGCAAGCAACAGCTATGCTGTCAGGCACAATACACTCATGCAGTCATCCAAGCAAGTTATCCTTTCATGCATTCATTCTTCTTATTGTTGTTGTTCTTGTTGTTGTTGCTGCTGTATGCAATCGTATACTCCTTGCAACTTCAGTACATATTCATACTAACATTCCCAATGAGACAAATTAAAACTGCAACGCACATAAATGAGTTTACCAACGAGAGTTTGTCCTGTTTAAATGCAGCGTTGAGTAGTACGCAAAAGAAAAAGATCGTGCTTATGCAGTTTGGGAAATGACGCACAATCAGACGTTGAGTACAACGATGATGACGCCTTTATCCTTGTTGCATCTTTGTCATCGTTGTATGCTGTTGTAAAAAATATATATATTTTTTTTTTTTTTTTGCCTGTTAGCCAATGCTGTAAAGCGCTTAAAATGCAACATTTATTGCTAGCGCCAGCAACTTTTAGCGACTAACGAAAGCAATAAGCGTCGTCGTCGTGTAAGAATTAAGAAGATTTTTTAAAAAAATACATACAGAAAATTAATTCGATGTATTATACATGTACTGGAGTTATTTCATTAAAGTTATTAACACTTGTTATGATTCTCCAAAAAAAAAAAAAAAAATTAATAACTTAAATAAGATAAGTTTATTGAAGTACCTAGTAAAAAAATTATTCGATACAAAGAAAAGAGCAAAAGCAAAAATTCATTTATAAATTAATCTGCATCGAACTCGGTATGTATTCTTATCAATATCTGCCAGGACAACTGCCTTACGGTCACTTAATAAAAAAAAGGTCAACCATTTCAGCATGGCTAAACTCTATAATAAAATTGTTTTTTTTTTATTTCAGAGCAAGAAGTAGCAAAAATTATTAATATTGCCGTATTATACACACATTGAGGAACAATATTGTGATAGTAGTTAGAAAAATCCATAACAATCTGGTATAATTATCTTCCACAAATCACAAAAAAATTAATTTTTCAACCTGCTTTTCCAAGCGCCCACTTTTTTGTTTCAAGTTTAAAAAATATTGAAATAGAATCAAAATTCAATTGGAACTAAAAATTCGCTCATTTCCAAATATTTTCCTGTCAAGGGATTTCGGGCCAGGTATTTAAAAATGTTGCAATTTTTGTACTGGTATTTTTTCAGTTGTTTGAAATTTTTTCTTGCATTTTTTGGAACGCAGAAATTTTTTGAAATTTCTCAATTTTGTGTGCAATTTTCTTAGCTTTTCTTTTCGTAACAACAATCCACAAGTTTTAGAAAAATTACAAAAAAAAAAAAAACGGAAAAGTTCTTCGCAAATTATGGAGTGACCACACAAAATGTGATTTAATTTTATATATAGTTATGTGTGTCTAGTCCTTCGTCCAAACGATATATAGAGCCACCATATTCAAAACTTAGGCGCTCCTAAATTGTCAAGTGAATAATTACAAACTGTTTTTCCCAGCCCCATTTTGAGGGGGGTACTCCCATACAACCCAAAATTTTGTTTTTTCAAGAATATTTTTGTGTTGTATAATCTTTGAACTCTAAATATAGTATGGATTATCCCTACAAAAGTCCAAATGAAGTATCGCAGCATGGGTAACACCACTACTGAATTTATCAAATTTTTTGACTTCTGTAAAAAAATCCAAAATTCAATAGGTCGAACCAAAAATAAATTTTTTTTCTTAAAATCTTGAATATTTTCAGGAAAAAAAATCATAACTCGAGAATGGCTGGACCGATTTTGGATTTCAAAATTAGCTATCCATTATCACTCCTCCCTGCACCTTCCCCTGCAGTTTTATTGCAATCGGTCGGCTCGAGTTATGAAGTGACAATCAAAATATACACTTCTTTTTACATATATATAGATAAAAACATTTTTTTAAATCCTGAATAAAAAAAAATCGAATTTCTGCCAAAAAATTTCAATTTATATCCAGTGTGTGCTGAAGGTATTTTCCAATTAGGATAATATCCTAACCGACCTGAATAGATACGGTTTATGACTTACTAGAGTCGAATCAAGTCAATTCACTTTTTTTACCAACATGAATCAATTCATTAAAGAAATGAATTATATTCAAATTTAGTTCAATTCAGTACGAATTTATTCCAATTTGTTGTGTTTCAGTGTTACACAATTTCCGACTCAACTAAAACATCGAAAATTTACATGACAAACGACATAATCAAAACATAGAAAACGTATCAGTTCAGACATTTCAACTTCAAATTTGCTACAATACTCAAACTAAATGAAAAGTTTAAACTTTCAAAAATCTAATTTTATGCTACTATAGTAGTAAAAGATACATTCTACGTATTTAGTTACATCTAAAACATGCTAAGAAAATGTTTTGGAATATTGCGAATGTTAATTTGACCAATACTGTCAGCACACTTGACAGCCAGGACACATAGATGAACAGTTTGACAGACAGTAATATGTAGCGTAGCAGCAGTAAAGCTTTATATTGTAACTATGAGATACAATTATTAAATATACATGTGGCATGCGTATAGTATTGTATTAGATACAATTGTTTCAATAACTTGAAACTTGGTATCTTGATGAATTTGTTTCTGCTTTTTGAGCTCACATTTCTTGTGTAACCTGCAGTTGTTTTTATCATTTTGTAGCTAAAAATCTTGATTTTATCTTATGTCAATTTTGCTTTGTTGCTTGACCTAAATATATTTATGTAATGTGTGTATCTACCATGTTTATCTGTATACAAGTTTGTAAAAGCATTTAGTAATGTATTTTGTGAAAGTAGATATTGCAATTTATATTAAACGAAATTCGTAGAAAATATTGAATTGCTATAGGAAATTAGATTTTATTGGTTTTCCATTGAAGTTAGATGTTTTGGTGTTGGTGATTATTATTATTATTGAATTGAAATCTATCGTTTTTAAAATTTTATAAGTAATTCTTGTTAATTTTTAATGGTTCTCAAACTGTTTGTGTGTTTAATATATTTTGAACTTGAAATAAATTTAAGCAATTCTTAAGTTTCAACAAAAAATACAATTGAAGAACATAAATAACTTGAAACTACTTTAAGTTCTTGATAACTGACGACATTTAGTGAAGCATCTTTGGTAATGGGTTCCATATATGCTTTTCTCAGAATCTCTGATCTATCATAGAGCATTTCAGGCTCTGCTCTCCATGCGTAGCTCTATAGACGATTTCATACTAACTTTCTTGAATCAACTGCAAACATATTGCTCTTAGCTCATTGTTCTTTATACAAAGAACGATTGTTCTTAATACAAAGAACGTTTATTTTGATACAAAGAACGATTGTTCTTCATACAAAGAATGACTGTCCTTCATACGAAGTACGATTGTTCTAGATACAAAGAAGGATTGATCTTGATACAAATAGCGATCGTTCTTTATACAAAGAACGATTGTTCTTGATACAATGAACGATAGTTCTTGATGCAAAGAATGATTGTTCTTGATACAAAGAATGATTGTTCTTCATAAGAAGTACGATTTTTCTAGGTACAAAGAAGGATTGTTCTTGGTACAAAGAGCGATCCTTCATGAAGCAAAAGAGCGATCGTTTTTGACACAATATAATAATTATTGCAATATTTTATTCGTAAGCTTTTTTAATCGTTTTTACTTTTGAAAAATGCAGTTGTATATAGTGAATCTTGCAAAAATAAATCGGACATTGTCCCACAAAAGCAATAAAAAAATCGTCATTATATGTTGTTAGAATGTGCGAAAGAGTGTAATTTGCTGAAAAAAGTGTTTGGGGCCACTCCCTATATAAATGCTAAGGATAATTCGTCATAAAATTGCCCCTAATAGAACTGCAGGAATGATATTCGAGTAGTGGGTAGTGCCACACCTATTTTATAAACCAAAGTATGTCGAAATGTCGAACAATTGGCGGTGAAAAAGATTTGATTGTGCAAAGTTCTAAAAAGAACTTTGTTGCGTTGACCAAGCAATTCTAAATTTTTTTTTTTTCCAAATATTTCTGTATTCTTCTCTTAAAATTTGACATATATGCTTCTATTATAAACCCTTTTATTGTGTCTAAATTTTTGGTTGTACCGAACCATTGGCACTCACCGTCCCTTTGCGAAAATTTACTTCAGCCACTGAGGGATCATTTAAAAACTTTTTAAAGTTTCGTGTGACGGGTATCTAAGCCTTGGTTCGACCTTGTTTTTTAATTTTTTTTTAACTTTTTTGTTTATTCATTTAAAACTCTAAAACGTCTACTCTTTATATGTTTACTAATCCATTGATACAATAAAACCGAGTTACGCTTGTGTTTACTCTTTGTACAAATCCATATGGCATTTCTAACAAATTTAATAGCTTTCGGTGTGAAATGGAAACGTTTTTATGGCTGCCAAACATGTTACGGTCATGAAGTTCTATTTTTTTTTTTTTTTTTTTTTTACATTTTACCTCTTGCCAACTAAGTAGGATAGCTACGAAAAGCTACAAAGTTACAAAGATACAAATTTTCTCGGCTTGTTTGCGCAATATGCGTCCAATATGTGTGTTAGTTTAATGGACACACATACACACACACGTACACATACATACATTCTCTATGCTTTAGCGACATACATAGTCACTCACTTAGTCATCTACAGTCTTGTAGCACACGAATATGTATGAATGCCTTGTCCATTTAGTTGGCAATAACTTTATTAAATGTTTTCTAATGAAAACTTTTGCTTACTTGGTTTGTTCATCCATACGGGTCATATGTAGCTTGAGTGCACTTTAAACAGAAATTTTTGCAAGTATTTAAAAATGTTGGTCGGCACTTGACCTGGTTGTGCAAAAAAAATTATATATATACAATATTTAAGGTAAGGTGTATGTGCGTATTTCTTATTTTTTATGGGTACTGCTTATACTAGTTTTATTATTTGAAATTATTTTTAAAAAATATTTATCATCTAAAAAATAACCTTTATACGCGTTTTAAATATAAATAAAAACTTAAACGGAATTGCGGGCACTTGTTGGCAAACAAAATGAAAAAATTCGGATTGTGGATAATGTATAACAAAGCATCCTGCTCCTTGACTATTGTTTTTGGTGTTAAAATATTTTGAGGTATTATTATTTGTTTTATTATTATTTATTTTTTTTTTTTTTTGCTCCCATAAAACGTGAACGAAAACAATGAAACCAAAAATTCATGCATAGTTTTATTAAAATTTTATGATTTTTTTTTTCGTTTTGTGTGGGGTTTGTTTTATATAGAGAAGAACATAACTTGCAACATTCAGCCGGGCTCGAACAATCGCAAATCACTAAATTTTTGCGGTTTCAATTCGGCTGCTTTTAAGTAAGTGAATTGAAAAGTAAATGCAAAACATTACACAAAGAATGTTCTGTCGATTGTTTAAAAATATTTTCATTTTATTCTGTTATGTTTATAGAGTTTAGCTCTTTAATATTATCGATTCTGAATTCAAATTTTTAATCAATATTTTCTACTCATGCCTGAAAATCAGAACAACAAACATTTGCGATTTGCTTAGACCGATAATCTCTTAATTTGTAATCGATAACACTTTTTCTTATGTACAATGCATAGAAACGTTTTTGAATTGAAACATAACTTTTGAAATCGTTTAAATTTGCTAAATCTTAAATCGCCAAATTTTTGCGATTACGGGACAATGGCTTATAATACTGTTTTTCGTTACTAATTTCTTTTATTAATTAATTTTGTTCATTTTTTTTTTTTTTTATTTATTTATTTATTTTTTTTTTTGTAAATCTCACAACAAATATTAAATTTTAAATCGTATTTCCTATTTGCGCTACATAAAATTTAAGTATAACAAATTTTGTTTATATTTTGCTCAACAAAAACGTATCTTATTTTGATATCCAAAAAAAAAAAAAAAAACCTTGAAAGTTATTAAAAATAGTAACCAAAGAAGTAAGTATCAAAAATAAAAACGGAAATGTTGATTTTCTTAAAGAACATTATATAAGATAGTTGTTTTTCTTTTTATTCTACAATGTATGTGTCTCAAGGACGCACAAGTGTCCTTTCAAATGTATAAACATAAAAACAACTTAAGTGCGCATTTGATTTTGTTCATTTTGTATAATATAGAATATATTTATAATAATATAACTTTTTGAATTGCTTTTTCTTAGCTTAAATAATCTTTATAAAGCTTATTATACATTTTTTTTTTATTTTTCTATCTTTTGCAGAACTAATGATGGCTTCATTTGACTGTGAGGAACCGAATAATGCTGAAAAGCTTATGTATGATTTTGAATTGAAATACATAATTAGATGTACGCTAATTGCTTAGGAAATTAAGCATAAAGCTAAATAATTTAGCTTATAAACTTTTAGTATTTAAGTAGATGTATAAAATACACATAAAAAAAAGAAGTGCACGGAAAGTATTTAAATAAATTAAATGATTGTCAGTGCACTTGAAAATATTTTATTAAAGTAGTTATAGATATAATTAGAATAATAATAGTTAAACAATTAATTTTTTTGTTTTTAAAATACCTTCTCCTACTTAACAGATCAAATTGTTTAAAAAGTTACAATAAAACGAGTTTCAAGAACTATCTTATCATTTTCATAAACTACTGAAGTAAAATTTTTCAATAGATTTTTTTAGATTTTTCTTTAAAGAAATTAGACGACGCCTATTACAAATATGGAAATAATTCAAATATTCAATATTTTTCGTTAAGTTTCCTGATTCCATTTACTAATACTTATGCAAATGTAAAACTGATTTCCATGCAATACTAGAAATTTTTCGAATGTTTATCAGATAAATTTAATCATTTTTAAACTTTTAAACTAGACCGCACATAATTTCAATTGCAAAAGATTGATTTTCTTTTGGAGCCTTACGCTGACGTCAAAGTAAAAGCTTTCACATAGGAAACCATAAGCAGTGTTGTGTAGCGAAATAGAACCGGCAAGCATTTCGTTTTTGTATTAAGGTAATCAAACAGTCTAGGTAACAAATTTATTTAAAAACTAGAAAAACGTTAACTACGATGGATCCAAAACTCAAATACCCGTCGCACAAGGGGGTGGGTAGGGATAATGGCTCGGGCTTAGGAAATTATGTTGAGATTTGTATTAAGCCAAAATAAGAAATTCATAGAATTTGCTTTAAAAAATTGATTAAATTACTCTTCAGTTCCGCCGCGAAAAACATGATTTTTTTTCTGTGGCTGTTCAAACAGTTAACAAATATAAATTAGCTTAGTGGACACGGA